>JAUUDW010635553.1:0-11122 GCA_032361385.1 Panulirus guttatus
TTCTGCTATCCTTACACCCTCCTCGCCAAAATATAGGCGAGCCATTGGCATGTGCAGCCGATGTGGCACGGTAAAAAGCATCCACCAGTCGACACTTTATAAGTTGAAAAAAGTTAAAGAATTATTTCATTATGAAAAAGACAACGGGGATTAAACTGAGCTTCTCGGATCTTTGCAAACCCGCTTCTTGAAAGGTGAAAGGTTATGTAGAGAGTAGTCCATATGACACACGGGAAGGGTATATAACAAAAGACCCTATGGCATATGACGAGGTCATCTGCTAGAGGAGAGTATGAGTAATTTGAGTTCCTAGGTCATGTAGGTAGAGACTGGATAATAAAGCAGAAAGCTCCATAAGGAAAGAAAAGTAAGGATAGCTCCACATTTTCACTCTCACAAGAAAGAAAGAGGTATTAAAATAATCACGCCTCATATGGTAGATCTCCACACGGAAAGTATTGGAAGAAGCAGCCAGTCCTGGGTCCAGATCTTAGGGAATGGGTCACATGCAGACTGCTCATGCAAACACTGGCCGAAATAGCACCTGTAGAAAAGAGAGAGGGAGGCAATACCATGGCAGACTTAAACGGATGGATGGTGAGAGGTGATACTAGGAAGTAAAAAGGTGAAAGACTCACAATTCTTCCCTGATCAAGAAAGGGGTGGAAGACGAACCTCCCTAAATATGCGAACTATTTACACCAATATAGAGCACATGAGATCTGCAAATTCAGAACAGCAACCCGAAATATGATTGCGGCTTCTGTATAACAACATTACCTATTACCACAAAACAAGCTCTCTTTTCCATGTCTGCCAATATCTCTTTCTCCTCACAGAATTACATTTTTTCAGTGTGGATCCCCCTGATGCTTACATCTTTATATTCAAAACAAATATCCGAAATAGCAGACCAATGTCGGCAAAAGGTGTGTAGTTTGACGAATGACTACAGACAGTTGGGTTTAGGTTATATCCCGGAACAGCAGGAAACAGCCCGAACCACTTTTAAAGGGCATATCCGACCCAACTAAAATTTTCGAAAAATAGCAAAAATCGTCTTAAAATGTCATCGGAAACCGCATCAAGCTCAGTAAGCTGTTAACGGATACATTCGCCTGTAAACATGGCCACTTTTACCTGCCCTCAAAATCCAATCAAGCTTGACCGATGATGACTTGTTTTCGCGGGTGACGGCACGCGCTGGACAACTGCGACTGAATGGAAAAGCGATGGCGTGGGTCCGGCCGTTCCAACGACGGAATAGACTCGGAAACTGTCCGATGGCCCGTCCACTTTTGATGGTTCGGGTGGTCTTCGGCAAAACAAACCTGCCGTCGACTTTTGATGGTTCGGTTAGAGATAAAAAAAAAATGAAATATAAAAATGAACTCACCTTCCGAATCTCCCGTTTCAGAAATACCCGTCTTGGTTTACTGAGGGGAGCTACACAGGCGTCAATGGTCTTTTCTGGTCTATGTTTGATGTTAAAGGCACCCTTTCAGCACGGTAGGAACAGCATCCTTGTCAAGGTATTTTCTCCTAACTGTGTGTCCCATGGACTCCATTGTTCTTACCACCTCGCATGCGACTGTTCGAACCTAGGAACAATGAGGTTCCATCACTGCTGTCTGTACTACTTCTTTCTACCAAACTTCACTGTTTATTCACACAGCTAACGATCTCAAACGCCTTTCTAAATTCACAGAACGATTTCTACACTTATATAACTTTAACACTACGATTCTAAGTCTTTGAATCTTACAAATAAGCACAAATACACTAAAAAACAATTGTCACTCGACCCAACACAGAGTTCTCCTTTTCACAATGTGGCGCTTCAACCAATGATGTCACAAAGTAGGCAACTAAAACCGCTAAATTCGATTTTCGCAAAAGCAAAAAAAGAATCCGTTTTTCTGCAATATCTCTAAAAATAGTGTATGAATATTGTTAAAAATTTTCATTAATTTTGTTTTTGACATATTATATTAAGTATTATGGAGTTGCCCTGGATGTATATACTTTAAGGTATATAGAACGAAAAAAATTACGCAGCACGGAACTAATTTTTAATTTCTTAACGTTATGATTCTCTAGATCACATTCAAGTACTATGTCATTTTGGCTGACCTGAGACCGGAAACGGGTGTTTTGGGACCTTTAACCACCAGAAAAAAAGGTGGTCTGGTAAAGAAAAAAGAAAATGCTACTTAGAGCTTTTCCGCGCTGTGTAATTTTCCTATGAACATTTTTTTTTTCATTTTAAAGTGCCTTTCCGGGCTACTCTGTGCTCTTCCGGTATTCACCCCAAATGCCCACAGCTGAGAACTCGGAGGAAATCAAACTCCTCCTTGTGGATGTGTATCTTACAGTGAAGAAATATCATCACATTTCAATATTTCTTTACTCGATGAGCCAGTAGAATCAAAGTAATTTAGCAGTTGGGCTTTTCCGTAACTCTCTCGCTTCATAATCCTACTTCCCAAACAGATTCATCTATATAAAATGCCATCTGTTAAATAGATTCATACTGTAAAAATATCTTTTGCTTTTAGACCTAAAGAGCAGTAAATTAAGAACAAAGGGGTATTAATCATTCAAGTAATGACCTCGTTATACTCACGGGGCACTATCTCATCATTAATCCCCCTGAAAGAACAACCGCATTTTGCATAAAAACCTCTGATGATATACACAAACTTCTTTTTAAATCCCTTGCCTGCCAGAGAAGTCCCCTGCAGCAGGAGGTCACAGTAGTTGCCCCTCCACCTTGGTCGTTTTCGCTGGAGGCTTCACCCCCGAGTCGCCATGGCAACCACGCTCATAATGGAATTACCAAAACAAAAACAAACTCGGTAGAATACAGGTGCAGAACATCTGTTGCACGGAATTGCAACATATTTCCCGTAATGCAGCGTTATCAGTCAAGCTTCTGGTAACCGAATTAAGGAAGAAGAGGGCAAATGACACCCGAACACAGTCATCGGCAAGGATATTCGTGGTTAGTATATTACTGTTCGTGAGTCACTCATGGATTTCTTTTTTTACACTTTTCTGGAAATATGTCTGTCGAGACTTGCCAATTACTGGGTAGACTTAACCTCATTGCCCTCTGTTCTCAGACGGAATACTGTGTGATTGTCCATGGTATGAGCGTTGATTCCTCCTGTAATTAAAGAAGAATATGTCAGGTATTAATCTTCACGTGTCCTTTAAAGGGAAAGTCATGGGGGAAAATTACGAATCTTGGACCCACCTTCTTCACTACAGCAAGGGAGCAAGTCTGCCCCTCGGAAATTGGGTATCTCTGTCCTTCGCCAGGTTTTGGGGTGCAGACCCCCGCAGTTCTTGCAAAGCCAACTACCTCAAAAGGAATGGAGTTATTAGAATAATTGTGTGTTTCTAAGGATTTATGGTGGAAATAAATGAAGAGTGAGTGCCGCACGTCTAGCCATTGAAATATATTACCCTGGTAACTATAACAACTCAAGTAGGGCAGGGCTTTCAAGATTAAAGAAAATTACATGACAATGGTCAACTATGTACTTAATTACCTTTAGTGCCTAAATTGAACCACTGACTTCTTTATTGCATAAATGTTTTTCTCAGGAAACGTTTATCAGTATTAGTCAGGATCGAAATTTAAAGGTGTAATTTTTTCTGCAATGAGTACAATGTGATTGAAATTGCCCATGAAGTCCTAAGGGTAATGTATATTTCCTTATTACAGGTGACAGGTTAACCTTACCTATGAAATTTCCCGTGAAGTGCTTAGGGTAATATATATTTCCTTATGACAGGTGACAGGTTAACCTTACCTAACCTAGCATAACTCAAACCTTTGTAGCATAATCCACGTTCTCCTAAGTTCACTTGGTTGGATACTTTGGATACTTAACTTAGGTAATACACCACCTAAATATTTATGCGTAATGTTAAACAAAAATCTGACTTTTCTGTATGGATGTGTACTCTTTGATGTTAAAACTAAATTCCTTAGCCTAAACTAGGTGTTGGTAAGGTTCTTCTTAGTTTGAGCTTGTAAACTTTTGAATCGTGATCTATGTTAGTTTTTTGTCAATGTCTTTCCCTCCTAAGTCGTCCATGTTTCTCACCTACAAGTCCACTATTCCTTTTTGTGGCTGTCAGTTGTATTACTGTCATATATTTCATCAACTTATTCTTCTATAATCTTTCGTCATTTTACGACTTTCCTTTTTGTACGAGAAAACCATCTGATGCAAAACCACAGCTCTGTGTCGAAGCTCGACAATACCTTATTGCTGATGCTGCCACATACATTTGCCCAGTCCATTAAACTGTTGTTATACCGCACCAATTTTCTTCACTACCACGCCCATTATTCCATCTGCATTTTTTTTCTTAGTTGCATAATGCATCTTGCTGTGGACTTATGCCCATGACTAGATCTTTCAACTTGAAAAAATTATCTTTTCACCTTTGCCATGCCTTCCTCCCTCTCCTCATGCATATACACATTCCCTGCTCCTTGTTCTACACAATAACTACCTGTATCATCATCCACTCTGGTATTTATGAAGTATTTTTCCACCTCAGACAAACATTCTGCCACTCATTCATGGATATCTTTGCTTTGTATAGACCTTTTTGCCGCACTTGTTTCTCTTCTTTCATGTAAGCTTGCTGTTTTCCCTTAAATTGTCATTTATCAATTTTTCCAGATACCAGTACTTATTTGATCTCATTTTAGTGTACTGGTTATCTGACATAGTCTTTTTTAAGTTGAAATCTCGCCCAATAGTAAATAAGTAATAAAGACCTAACCATGGATGATATATCATTTAAACCAAATTGAAGATGTTATGTTTTTCAATTCTGTTTTGAAATATATCGTATGGATGTAGTCAATACACTTTTACATTATTATAGTGCAGTATCAGCTAACATTACAAAGGCAGATTAAGTTTTGAACTGTTAATATACTGGTAATATATTAGCTCAAGTCAGGAATGGTATTTTCTTTTTTTAATTCTGCTTCCCCACCTAGTGGCCTGCCGCACTAAACCTAAATATACATTGTTACTTTATTAGCATTATATTTCACTGAGTTTGCTTTTTTAGTAGTGCACTGCACGTTTTCATAAGATATGTTGTATGGTAGTTACATTTTTTAACTGAAGCATAATTATTCTTGTCCGGCTTTCATTGCCACCTCTTCAGATAGAATTAGGTAGATGTATGGAAAGAGGTACAGATAAAGAAATGTTACATTTAATGGGTAAAAAATGGGACCAGATGGGAATATTATATGAACTATGATACATTATTTGACCATAAACTAATTATGAAATTAAAAAATTTGAAATAAAGATAAATTTTAAGTTAACTACTGTAGTCAGTACTTTTGTGTATATTACTATGATGTGTTTTAGTTTTCAGAGCTAATCATTTGATAATCAGCTCAAAATCAATAGTAGTTTAATGATTTTCACCTTGTAATTTTATTTGATAATCTGAAATTTGTATTAGTCTGAGATTTTCACCATATAATGTTCAACATTCGATTCAATGATTCTGTTAATATTTTATTACGTCTGCAGATGCAGTAATGTGATATGACTAGAAACAATGAACTACCCACTTATGCGCCGTGGTCTGTCACCAGAGGGACGCAAAATACGTGATCGTCATCAAGGAAGTCTCACTATTGGCATCCAGGGTGTAACAGTTCATCCTGCTGAACGAGGTAAGACAGCTAAACTTTGCAAAATTTGTGGTACTGTATCTGTAGTAACATTTATTTTATCACCAACTTGTTCTTATTTAACTCATATATATACAATTTCTTTAATTGCTTGTTTTCAGGGCACTGGAATTAGAATGAGTTTACTTTACTGCAGAAAGTAGCTTAGAGACAGAGAACTTTTTCAGGTATTTCTATTGTATTTGGATCTTTTTACATGTGTTATGATTAACTAATTATTTAATTGTACTTGTCAACACCTAACCCTATCATACAGTTTTAGCATAAAACCATGATTTTGACATTAATGCATATTCTACCTCGAGAAAGATTTCTGTAATACATACCGAATATTATGACTAGATTCCTATAAGAAAGACAACATCACTAGGGATAGTACTGGGAAAATTGGTATATGAATATACCAAAGCTATAGATTCCAAAATTCTTTTTGATTGCATTCAATATGTAATGAATAGAGGAGCAAGCATTAACCATAACTTACTTAATATTTACAGGCAGAACTCAAAATAATTTCTTGCAAGAAAATGTAAGGAGATTACATGAAATACAGTCGCGATGCAAGGAACGAGACAACAGCAAGAGATCCCAGCCTTTGAAAGCAACAAGATTAAGTTCTGGAAGTACTACCTCATCATTAAGAGAAGTAATTTTTGAATGTACAATATACATATTTTTTTTCCATTCTTGTTCACCATTTCATGTCGTAGCGAGATAGCGCCAGGAACTGTTGAAGACTGGCCTCATTTGCTCACATCCATTCTGTAACAGAGTTTTCAATAGTTCTTGACTACTTCATATGCCCTGATTCACTCTGCTGACAGCATGTCACCCCCTGTATATGGCATCACTCAGTTTGTTCTGTCCCACACACTCCTCACACCTTCCTGCATGTTCAGGTCCCAAACACTCAAAGCTTTGTTCACTCCATCCTTCCACCTCCTCCTCGGTTTCCCCTTTTCCTTGTTCCCTCCACTTCAGACATGTGCATCCTCTTAGCCATCCTCTCCTCACCCATCCATTCCATGTCTAAACCTTTTCCGCATACCCTTTTCAGCTCTCTCATACAAACTCTTCTCATAATAACGCTTCTCTCTTAATATCTCTTACCTGATCAACCCTCCTCGCACCAAATACTGTCCTCAGAAATTTCATTTTAAACACATTCACCATCTGTATTTTTTCATTTAGGGCCCATGCCTCACATCCATACAATACCACCTGAAATACGATACCATTAAGAATATCCAATTTTGCCTTCACAGATAGTGATCTATCTTTCCACACATTCCTCAGTGCACCCAGGACCTTTTCCCCCCCCTCACCCACCCTTTGGTTCACTTCAGCTCCCATGGTTCCATCTGCTGCCATGTCCTCTCCTACGTATTTAAAACACTCCACTGTCTCCAGGCTCCCTCCATTTAAACTCACACTCCAAATGACTTCTCTCTCCCTTGCTAAACTTAATAACCTTATTTTTATTCAGAATAACTTTCAACTTTCTCCTTTCACACACTCTGCCAAACTCAGAAACCATCTTTCTTACTCTAAAGGCATTTTCTTATTCTTTTACGGAGTGCATCGTAGATACTGTAGGAGCCTCAGGAAAAAGGTCCTGGAGCTGTATGATGAAAATATGAATTTACTTTTGCAGATGTAATATTACTTCTGATTATTTGTATTGCACAAGCCAAATGACAGTGCAAAATACTGATTATACACATTTTGCTTTCAGGTAAATGCTTCAAGTGCTGTTCGGAATGGATCAGGAAAACTTAAGAGAAGTCAGAGTGTAGAGCGTGAGGGAAGTGCACATTCAGACTATTTCTCCCTGACAGAAGAACAGATTGAACCATTAGTCCCTTATCCCTTTCAGCATCCTGTCTCACAGTCAGATGGATCAGTTACATCAAATGACTGTGTTAATTCAAAAAATGAATGGAATGCAGAAAATAGTCGTAGTCATGCGAGGAGCCCAGGCCATCACCGTCATAAACAACAGACAAACTCTAACATCTCTTCTTTAGACTCACAACAGAGATCAAGATCTGGAAGTCCAGTTGTTCTTAAACCCATTAACACAAGAGATACACAGACTACACCAACACCAATGGTCCCAGCACTAAGACAAACTCCAGGGAGTAATCAAATGATCCTCTCTGATTATGAGCTGACTCAAGAGATGCGAAAAATGAGAATGGGTAATATTATGTCAAAAATCAAGACTCAGAAGCCATCATGTGAACTAGATTACAATTCACTTTACAAGTCTATTGAAAATCAGCATAAATTGTTACTTGAAAATTCTGATAGATTGAGCTCCTATGGTTCAGGTGATGGAAGTGCACGTAATGAAACAGGCACCCAAAGATCTGGAATAAAATCAAGATCACAAGCAGTAGCTGGCAGACCAGGAAGTTTAAAGATGCTACGTGCACACAGCTTTGATAGAGACTTATTAAACAAAAGAAATGGGAATGTAGTCACTAGATCAGATAAACTGAACAATACAAATGACAAGAATTTTATAAAGAAAAATTCAATACATCCTTTATCTCCCCAGCTGAGGAAAAGATTTTCAAAATCTAATAACAACCTTGTCCATAATGACCCTAGTATATTGCATGAAAATGGTTTTCAAGATCAGTCTTTAGGAATAACTCATAAAGATAGAAAACGAATCAATAATAATGGAATATGTGGTTCAGGCCAGTCACCAAAGAAGCAAGATCAGCCCAAAGTTCAAGCTATGCAGAGAAGCAAAAGCAATGTAGAAGGGCCACATGTAAAACCTAAGAGAGAAAGTAGAGTTGAATCATCCTCACATTTGTATAATCAAACAACTGCAAGTGGCTTGAATTCTGAAAGTAAAACATATGGTGATGAAGTAACAAATGCATATGATCCCATGGACAGGACAACATCTAGTGTAGATCTGAATCTCAGTGCAACAGTATCTTGTAATGGTGACATTATTATTGATGATCAGAAACCTTCCATTCTAGATGACCCAAGAAGGGAAGAGCTTCACTTAAATATACGTCCAGAAAGTCAAAGTAATGGGAGTGTAGCAGACCATACTGAAGATGACAGGGGTTTTCAAGATGAGCTAGATTTTAACAATATTGATACACCCTGCAATGAAGCAGAAACTGTACAAGATGAAATTGATCCTGAAACTGACGATATGAGAACTTCCACACCTGTGACAAATAATCCTCATGATGTGCCTTTAGCCAACCCAGCACCAAAACCTCTGAAGGTGAGATGAATACTTTTCTGTGCTTAACAGGTGATATGAAGGTGTATTTCATATTTGTCTTAACCATACATCATTTTTAACTAAGTTTCTACGATAAGCCATAAAACAGGAATGTAATATGACTGTTTGGGATTATGGATGATAAACTCTCAAATGAATTGGTAGATGCCACAGTATTTTTTATTGTAATCTCCAGAAATGCCCTTATCATCCTGTTCAACACCTTGTTTCTGTTAATATAAATGTAAGGAATGTATAAAGTGAATGACTTTACTTAATGAATAATGTATTCATAACAGAAGGAGACACACCAGGACAAGGTATCAACATCTGCACTTAAATCACAGTCAGTGAAGAATGTGCAGCAACATCCTGGCAACGTTCCACCAACATACAAAAAGGGCAAAATACCAAAGTAAGTTTTCTTTGATACATTTTTCGTCTTTTTTGAGGAGAGTCATTGAAAACACGACAATTTAATCAGGGGCAATTAGTCTTCAGAACAATGAATATGCTTTGTGAATATCTGCTTGGTATATGGGTTCCTTCATAAAGTAAGACAACACAAAATGCCTGCTGTTCTTACAGAGTTCAGCATAGACTTACTGAAACCCAAAACCAGATGACTGTCTTTCATTCAAGTTACCTTTTTAATTCCTCTGTTAATGGGAAGAATCAAAACAAACATGATTTTCAGCTCATTATCCTTGATTTTCATTACAGATCTACAATGATGAATGTCTTTTTTAGGTATATCCTGGCTCGTAAGGAAGAAGATAGACGAAAAGCAGAGTTAGCTTTGGCTGCTGACCCAGACTGCCCCCCTGGCCATACTCCATTACCTGACCATGAGCGTCGTAACACTCTTCATCTTCTACGGAAAAGTACGTGCTGGACTTTATCGTGAAAAGTTTCTTTTCAGTAAGTGACTTACTAAAGTCATAACTGGTGCTAACTGACTTTTCACATATTTTTTATTGCCTGTGAGGCAGGATAGGAAGTACAAATCACTTCAATAAGTGTGCTGAAACCAGCAGGCTAGCAGAGGTCTCTTAAATGTTGCCTAGTATGAAAGAAAATTATTTCTAGAGATAAATGAACATAGTTTAGGAAAAATTTTGGTTTCATGTATCTTGTGGCAATATTAGACACAGGAACTTAACCCTGGTTAATATTCTAATATGAAGTCTTGATTCATTTCACAGATTCTGATCTGTGTGTTCACATTATAGCCCATCTCCATATTCAGATACTTATTTTCTATCCCTGGTCCATCCCTTGGCAGGATGAATTATTATTCCAGAGAAATTCATTTGGATTTGTTATAATATCATAACAGCAGGTAGACAACATGTTCCAAAATTTTCATATTTTCTGTTCACTTACAGTACATATGGTATGATAAATTCTGTATTCCATATCTTTTTCTACACAATTCTCTTCACTTGGTTCTTACCTAATGTAGCAATCATTGATTATCTACATATTCAAAGAAAAATAAGAGAAAATTGCTGAAATACATGAAAGTCTCACCTAGTACCTTGACACTAGTGACTGCATTTGTTTCAAAGCATTCAACTTTTAAATATGAATATGCTAAGTTGTATTTTTCATATATTTCATTCATAGAAGTTTGGCATGAGTTGAATCCATGAAACTGGACCTGCCAAACAGACAGAACACCAAAGAAGAATCAGGCTCTTCTTCCTGTTTTGTTTTCAAATGCATTCTGTCCATTAATTACAGGTCAAGCAGAGGTAATGAGAGAGCTGTCATCACTACCAGTGGCACAGGATACATTGAGACTTAAGAAAGTACGGCATGGTCTGGAGGAGAAACTTACGCAGATTGAAGATGGTCTTAGAATCTTCTCACAGCCAAAAGTGTATGTCATGAATGATGAGTGATTGAGCCAGATTTATATAAAAGAAAGAACAAAGCTTAAGTATGTATTATTAGAAAAGATATTCGTTTTCTTAATGTTGTGTTTTGATGTTACTTTGTGAGGTTTTATCATTTTCATTGTTTTTATTAAAGCCAAAAGCTAACCATTTAGTTATTAGTCTTATAACTCTCTGTTCCACGTGGTGGACAGAACTGTTGATGGTTTT
>JAUUDW010635564.1:7994-18653 GCA_032361385.1 Panulirus guttatus
GGAGGAAGTCATCCTCATCCTCCCACCCACCTTGACACAGTGTAGTAAGCCACGGGTAGAAACATCCTGAAGCCTCATGACCCTGTGTCATGAGGACTCTGCAGACAGCTCCTAGGCACTGAGACGTTTCACCTTGGGCGAGAGTGGCGGTGCGCAGCGGAATGGTCGTGGAGGCAGGTGCTCGCTGGCTGACTGGCTGATCCCTCATGTCACCTGCTTGCTGTGCCTGGGCGATACCTTGGCCACTGCGCTACCGCTCCAGTGGTCAGTTGCTCTTAAGGTACTGTGGAGAGAAGCACGAGCCTCTTAACATACACACACATCGGTTTGAGTTCCCTCTTCAGTCCAGGCTAGTATACTCTACACAGCCATTTGAGCTTCACTAGTATTTGAGTCTGGTGGAAAAGAGGAAGATTAGTGATGTTGTCAGTCGTTTGATTTCACGAACAGCTGATTAATCTTTTTTTCTATATTTTTTGCGTCTGTGTGCAGAGTACGAAGCAGGTAGCAATCTCCGTGTCTGTCTGTTGACAGTGTTTATGACTATGTGACAACGCTGACATTATAGTCGCGTCCGTGACGTTATAACTTCATGAAGATGACAGCTTTAATCGACTAGTTATGGAAGTGTTCTGTGATCCCCCAGTGAAAGGATCTTTTGTAAATCCCCAGCGACAGGACATCTTGTAATCTCATGAAGAGTGCCTTTTTGTAATCCCACTGTGACAGGACCTTTTGTAATCCCCTAGGGAGATGACCTGGCCACTACTGTTACTTCTGCTTTTCTTGTACTGTACTCCCTCTTAATCAGAAGGCATTAATTTTCATATCAACATCTTGGATCCTTGTTCTCATAACTGATGTGCATTTATATTTCCAAGGCATTTTGTTCAGTGATGAGGGACACAGCTGAAGAAGAAAACTCACCTAAGTTAGAACTTTTGACATTTATGTGGTCTACATCCTACAACCACGTGACACCAAAGATTGCCACAGATCCAGACTTTTTCTCGTTATTTAGTCAAGAGTCTACAAAAGTCTGGATCTAGTACTAAACGTTCGACTAGGAAACAAACAGAATGAAAAAAAAAAAAAACTGACGCGTGCCGAGACTGTAATGTGAATACTCGGTTCCAGGACAATAGTCCCCACACTGCCACACCCACACACACACACACACACACACACACACACAGAGCTAGACTGCCTCTCAAACTTGGGTTTTCTTTTCGTATATACATATAACTAATGATCAACTTATATCCCCTGTGAAGTACCATGACCATGTATCGGCTTCAGATGATCCTCACTAGTTGTTCAGTCGTCCAGTGAAAGTGAATGCAGTTCTCTTCAATGGTAGGAGAGGAGGAGGTTGGGATGGTAACAGGATGCGCGACATGTCAAAATGTCATTGACTCTCACACCAACGCGGATGACTCGCATGTGTGTGCGACAAAGGTTAGGAAGGTGCTGTGTTAAGTGCACTTCGATCATGATTGTGTAAAGTAAAACACGTCTTTCGAAGTGTTCGTGGAAAGACGTCCATTGTAGTGGTCCTTTCTGAGGTACTGGGTACCCCATAATACAGGGTTCAGGACATCCATATCATTACTCCATGTGGAGGGGATAACGTATGAGGTGCAATGGGTAGCCTCTTATTTTTTTCTTTTTTTTTTTACCCAACGACTTTTGTTGTGGCACCACGAGGCGGTCCTGCTACGCTGCTTGTGTTACTAAGTCTTTGCTCTATACCTTGACAGGACCAGGAACGTAAAATTCTAGAAGGTTTAGTGTGTGGAAACTTTAAGAAGTGACTTGAAAGTAATGATAATTGGGGACACACGGGACGAGACGGGCAGCTGCATCCAACCAGCAGCTGCAACCACTGAGCTACCAGCTGGACGGCCAGCTGCGTCCTTCGGACACGTCAAGTCCTGAAGCCCACTGAGCCCGTACACCACCACCTGCCGCTGGTGCCCTTGTACAATGTGGGCGCTCCTCCTGCAGTTGTACCGGGACAGCTGGACAGTGGTGTACGAAACAGTTGATCTATTCAAGTGAACTTTGGAAGACAGAGATTTGTGACTGTGAGCAAGCTGTTAGATATCTGGGCATTTGAAGGTTATTTTTGCAGAGTAAGTATTACTTATGTACTTCAACATCTAAGAGGCGGATCTGATCGTTGTCCTCCTTAGTGAAATGAGTCATCCAACCAAAAGCGTTTTATTTTATGTGTAAAGTAACGCTAGAGGTGCGGAAGCAACGGTATGCAGAGAGATCCATAACTGAAAGTAAGATGATTCTGTTCTGACTTCAATCATGGAAACAGAAGATAGTGATATTGCCTACTAAGGTGCCAGCTGACCTCGGATAGTGTTTGGATTCCAGACTGTGTATCTTATTTACATGATCAGCTGAGGATAAGGCACAGACGGAGGGTAGAGTGAATTACGTCAAAAATGTCGTTGCTCTGACTTTTCCAGGTCCAGTGTACAGTCCAATAATGATTACAGTGACAGCGTCGATTTAAAATGAAATGACAGTAACCATACTCAGTAGTAAAAATAATGGTCATGTTTGTGCATTGAAACCAGATGCATGTCAGCGAGTGTAAACATTTCACACGTCATAATATGTTCCGAAGACCAATCAGACTTAAACATCAGCAAAATTCTTCATTATACGTGAATACTCGTGTTAATCTATGGCCTGAAGTGTTCCTTGTAAGGAGTGAGGATAAATGCGTACTGTAGGAGTAGAATTACATTCAAATTCGGCGCGAACTGACGTAACTTGCAGTTAATCCAACTGCGCACCCGAGCAGCGCACCTTAATCTCAACAACTGACTTAATAGGCAAAACGAAGCGATCGCGAAAACATTCTTATTCCATTTCATATCGCGAACGTCTAGTATACTGACCTAATGAAAACACGGACCTTTTAAGGAGTACAGTTCAAAGACAAAAGTTTGTTTTTTGTCCGTTACTTCATCTATACCTTTGCCAGCCTGTTGAGCGAGGCGGCGCGCGCGCGTTGCCCCTTGCAGTTGCCAGATGTGCTAGGCAAGACGGGAGGCAGCTGCCTCTCCCTCTTGATGGCCTTCCTACAGCTAAGCACATCTTCACTGCTTTGCCACACCACCACGGAGGATCTAGTTTTTGCCGCCGTGCGTCTTATAAATATATGCCAATGCTTCTTTGCTTGGAGGAGAGAAGATCCTGGATGCAGCGCAGTAGCATCTACACCGGTCGAGCATGTCCGGTTACTAGGTTACGCAGGATAGGTATCAAAGGAAACGAAGAGATGAAGGATACATACAGAGCGGTGGCAAGTTAAAAGGTGTGCCGGGGAAACAGTGACGACCCTGTGGCGGGTAAAGCGCGGTCAAGAACGTTGCACTGAGGGCGAGCAATCATTAATGGGAGTGTAGTATGGTTGTCGTGGGTGGTGAAGCCGCTACACAAAAATACCATAATCTTCGCTCTTGACACTCCCACAGTCACCATCACCAACATGTTTTTCAACACATCAGTGCCATAGTCTCAACGATTATCATTGTCACCATTTCTTGCATCACACTTCGCTTACATTAGTACTGATCAAATACATTAAAGAAGCTGAATTATGATAACAATGACAGCTATAATCACTACTGGTGATTACAACGAGAACCATGATTACTATATTATGTTGTTAAAGCATGGTTGTCATGCACCTATTATTCGCCAGAGTTATATTAGTTCCAGCGGCAATTAATCCCCTTGCACACGACGGCACGATCCTTGAGACGTCAGTACGATCATTGAGCACGACGGTACGAACTCTGTGCACGGCAGTACGATCCTTGAGCACTTCGGTACTGTCCCTGAGCACGACGACGCTACCCCTGCTCACAGCGGTACGGCTCTTGAGCAAGACTGTACGACCCTTAGGCACGGCGATACGACCTGAAAACACGCCGGCGCGGCCTTGAACACGGTTACGACCCTTGAGCACGACGTTACGTCCCTTAACTACGATGGTATTACTCTTGAACCCGACGGTAAGACTCCTGGGTATGACAGCGTGACCTTTCGACCACATATCAGACCCATGGGTCGAGCCGTCATACTCAAGAGGCGTACCATCCATGCCTAAGGTTTGTACCATCGTGCTTAACGGGTGTACAGTCGTACTGAAGAATCGTACCGTTATGCTCAAAAGGCTGTAGCATGGTACTCAAGGGTCGTACCATCGTGCGACTCTAATCCACGTCCCACCAAAGGTATCTAGTAGGGTCATAAAGTTAGATTAAGAGCTTTAGATTCCAATTAGCGCTCAGGATAACTCCTCCTCCCTTTACCCACCCCCTCGAGCACGAAGGCACGAGCCTCGGATATGATCGCCTGACCTTCCAACGGACTCGTAAAGGTAAGGAACAAGGCCAGGCTATCATGCAAATACAAGTGAATAGGAAAAGTTACAAAGACAAGCTGAACGCATATGTAGTACACAAACGCACACTTACAGAATGGGTCATTGGTCGTGTTATGTGGACGGTAAATATCATTTATTTAGTAAGTCGCAGAGATTAGGATATATGGCGTCCATGTATACGGTACATATAAACTTCACAGGCTGGGTCAGTAGCTATATACGCTGACTTAGTAGTTTGGCAACATGGCGTTCGTCGTTCATCTATTCTTGTTAAATTTTTGCTACTAAGTGTTCCACGGTATCACTTGCTCTAGGAAATGTCTTCATCATGAGGAGGGACAGAGGGATAGATTCAGTGTTGGGTAGGGCAGTGGTGGGATAAAGGATTAAAATGTGATGCGTCGAGGAGTAGGGCAAAGCGGGGATAGTCAAGGTAGGAGGCGAAGGTCAGACCATGAAGGCCTGTGGGAGGGAGGACTGAGGGAGGGCTGGGGGCTCGTGAAAAGGGATGAGGGAGAGGGCTTGTGGATGGGAGGACAGAGTGAGAGAGAGCTTGTGGATGAGAGAGCAGAAGGAGGGATCTGGGGATTGGTGGGCAGGGGTGCAGGGCAGTGACACAAGGGATAGGCAGACCGTGGCCAGTCATAGCCAATCAGTGACCCGTATGAGGGACACGCCTGAGGCCCAGCCAACCAGCAGGCGGCCACCTGTGGCCATCTGATCCCCGGCTCAGGTATCCGGCTTCAGGTCTTCCTCCTACAAGGCTGAACCAATCAAGAGGCGACGTAGGCTGAGAGGACAGAGTGGCTCAAAAGTCCGGACTCAACAGGCGGGATTCAGGATTCACTTGTAGGTTAAGATATCCTCACATTTCACGTCAATAAATTGCAAACACTCACACATATGAGCACAGGGTACGCATGGCTATGTTTATGCAAGTTTATGACATGCATTCTGATAATGTTTTGAGTTAGAGGTTAATAATGAATTCCTACCCGTGATGCTGGATTTCTAAGACACGCTATAGATGTGCGGACCATCATAAAAAATAAACGTGAAAAATATGCCTCTTTTTTTCTAATGGGATAATGGAATTGAATGCAATATAACGGAAAGGCAATTTGAATATCAGATCTCTGTTGCATTGAGAGTTAAATAACGAAGTCATGCAAATAAGGGCAATAACAACAAAAGGGCATGAACATTAGGGGCCCAATATTTATGATATCTTTATGGTTTTCGTCCATCACTTCATGCAAGAAGAATTTTAAGAATTTTTGGATAATCCTCAACCATTCTTTCGTAACATTGAGGGGTCAAAACAAAAGAAGGAAAGCGAGGTCTGTGTTTTCCACAATAAGCGACGCAGGGATATAGTGTCTACAGGAAAGAGTTATTGTGGGGAAGTAGTTAGCGCTGCTGACGATGAATCACGCGAGGGTCCGTCAGGGAACGAATTCTGGTGAGGGCAACAGGTTCACAGCCAACCCAGTTTTTCCTCATATATATATATATATATATATATATATATATATATACACACACACACATATATATATCACACACACACACACACACACATATGCCGAATCCAAGATGTTACTATAAAGACAAGAAACATTAATTATAACCTGGGTCTCGGATCACATGAATTTAAAGCTTTCATACCACTGTTTCTGCTGTCTGTCATTCTTCAAACTCACAGAATCTTAACTGTTTGTCTGAGATATGAAACCAAATTCATCTTAATTCTATTCTTCACATAATCTCTGCACTTCGATCTAGAAACAGGAAACCTAAATCATCAGTGGATTTCAATTGCGCTCGGAAAGCAATGTTCAAATATCCTTGGTGGAGCGAGTATAAGTTTTAATGATTTACAACGCAGAGTTATGGTAATGATGGCTAAGAGAAAGGGCAGCTTCGGGGCGTGTGTTAATGGATGAATTATCTTTTAACTTTTCTGACTACAGTTTGCCTTAATATACTGCCTTGTATTTGGTAGCATCGAACCTGCTACGGATATGCATGTTAAACTGTTGGACTCGTTGGTCCTTAAACATCATGCCAGCACAGCTGCTTGAAGGAGAAATTTCGTTAATAGGGATTAAAACGGAAAGTATTCCTAAATCGTATAATCACACAACGGTTCTTTTGGGGGAACAATTCAACCGATCATCGGACAATTCACTGCGGCTCCGACAGCAGCACCTGAAGTAGTCCCATAGGTTGACGAAGGAGAGACGAGAGAGCCCATGTGTACAATGAGACGGTTTATGGTCTTAGAATTATGTCAGACACCCAAAAAAGTTCACAATTTTCCGACTGATGGTTACAAAATTACGTTCAGGGTTTTGATGACCCTGGTAATCGACAGCCCAAGCCAGAGATGCCATGCGTATTACGGGCAGACTACCATTCTCGTTACTGTTACCAGAGTAAATGAGTGTCCGTCCGTATGCGTACTGCGGATACCAAGCCAGCCAATATTGATGACAGCGAACTGCTATCGCGTCAAAGCGTCGCATCCGAGTGCTTAGGGGTCGAACTAACATGCACTGAGGTTATTATCGTCGTTACTCACGGTTGTAGTGTCGTGCTAAAGGACCAGAATTTCGTTCAAAAGGACCGTACCGTCGTGTTCAAGTATCGAACCGTCATGCACAAGGAGTTATGTCCTCGTGCTCATGAATCGTATCTGCATGCTCAAGGGTCGTACCGTCGTGCTTAAGGATCGAGCATCCTTTCCCAAGTGATATATCGTCGTCTCAGGGGTTGTACCATTGTGTTCAAGAGTCGTTTCAACACGCAATGTTGTTGCTGCAGAGACGATATTACATTGTAAATATTTTCGTGAGAGTTATTCTATGTCCATAGTGTCAGTTTTTCTCACTATATTAACAATTACTATCTTACCTAACACCGCAGCACACAAAAATGTATATAGTACAGAAATCCTCGGTGAAAACTAACAGCAAACGAAATAAAACTAATGGGTAACTAAAAACAGGTAATTACGTTTGTTGTGAGATGTTCTGATGGTCATAACAGTCAATGAGGACCTGTGGAACAGCTTGTGACTTGGACGTTTTGAGTTAATCACCCCTCCAGGCTGCATGAGATGCTATATCTGTCTTCTCTTTTTTGTATCTCCCTGCCTTGTGATCAGGTAATTTCATCGCCTCGATTAGTTGGACCTATTCACTCTGACTAGTTATCACATTACAAAACCAGTGTTGCTAAAGAACTGATGTGTGTGGTAGTAGGTTATAGATTACAGCCCCCTTTCTGATACCAGCGTCGGCATCAATGTCAACGATAATCACAGAAAACGAGGAGGTACACTGTTTAACGAAAACTGTTATATATTTTTTTTCTATTTCATATAATATCCTCAGTAAACCAATACAAGGTGTAGGTATTACATCTGAATAAAACTCTTAAGTCCTTAAACGTATTTGAAACTGACGAGGCACCCAGATGAAAAGAGTTAGAGGTCCAACAAAATATATTTTCATGTTTCAATGCCTTGGAAGATCACTCCTCCCTATAATATGAATTTATATAATATCTATGTTGCCCCATTAAATGGTCATCAACAGTTAACGAACCACAGACCATTCTTTGTACCATACGTTAAATACAGAGCATTAAGGTATACAGATTTACCTAACACACTTTGTAACATTCTCGGGAAATTTATGTACTATGAATATTGAAAAATCTACAGTCTTCCAAACAGAAATGTTTATGATTTGAATCTTGGGTTAATTCATATTGAATGCATTAATTTCTCTTTTCAAAGGTATAGATTCTCCTGTTTTCTTTACCTGCATGGACAGAAGTAGAAATGTTTAACGTTATCATCACATAATTATTATAATCATTATCATTATTATCATTATAACTATTACTTGGAATAGTCTTGGATCATCAGCATCATTACACAATTATTCCTGGTCCTCACAAAACATAATGACCTTCACCTGCCCTTCTCCAGCCACATTCTATAAAACCCGCACTGTTTTACACACTTTTCGTAGTCCCATATCAACCGTCACAAACACGAATTACGCCCAAGGCTAAAACTGGAGCGAGTCCCACGTTCCACAATACTGTAATTCCAAACTGTATTTTCAAAACGCAAATTCCAGCGGCATCTCTCCCCCGGGTACACCACACTTTTCTCATGTTACACTTCGTTTCTTTTTTCTTTTTCACAGGCTATACCACGTGTCTTTTTATAGGCTATACCACACTTCTTTACAGTCTATACCACGTTATGCACCCCCTCGCTCTTCCCCCACACGAAAAATTCCCTCTTGCAAACGATTTCTGTACCACAGGAATGCAATGTTCTCTGACAGCAACACATCTTGACATAATGAAAAACAAGCGAAAAATCTTCAATCTCTCTCAACATGAACTCCGCCCACAGGGGAAACAGAGGTACGTAGGCAGGTATATACTCATGGGTGGTGAAAAGGCAGGTAGTCAGGGACATACCAGGTAGTTAGGGAACATACGTAAGTAAGTTACCAAGTAAAATAGGAGGGTGAGTAGGTACGAGAATGGATGGGGAGGTAGGCTGATGGGTCAGCAAAGCAAGTTAGGTAGAGTGGGTGAACAGGTCTCTGGTAACATACCTATTTGGTTGTATAACTGCCTACCTACTAACTTATCCATTAACTAATCACCGTTACATCAACTAACTAGTTAGACTTACTTAACAGCCACCTTCCCTTCCATCACCAATAAATATATCCATTTTCATACATACATAGAAACCGATCGATTGTGTGTTTATATGTCTTTGTCTCACAGGTACAGCCAAATGGTTACGAAGCAATGCAAACCACGTTAGGTATGGCTGCAATAGAAAGACCTGGTGAAAGCGACAAAGCTGATTCCTGAAATGAATGAGGCGAGTCACAGTCATAGATTAGAGACTATATATGCGTTTAACGTGGAATAGAGAAGGGTAGGGAGAGACTTGATTACAAGGAGGTAGTGGTGGTGTGTGGTGGAGGGTGGGTGATGGGCGTCGCTGCTGCTGCTGCTGCTGCTGCTGTTGGTAGCCGCCACCTCGGCATGGCTACCGGTACTGAGGATCCAAACAATACCCGCCCCCTAAACCACAAGTAACCCGACCCCCTGCACCTGCACCTGCACCTTCCACTGACAGCTTTCCACCACGGGATTGAAGGCTGGTAATAAACCAGGGTACAGGCAGGGTACAGATTAACCTTTCCAGGTATTCCTATCCTAGGCACATCATGAACTATGGCAATAAATTCACATTGTCTTCCAACGTCAGCAGTTCGTCTGTCCTCTACCGCCTCTGCAAGTTATTTAATCTTCGTGGATAAGAAACACCGAGGCAGGAACTTCCCGCCCCCGACACCACGTCGCTCTGGATTATGTAAATCATTTGACTCCAGGAAGTCAGTCCGCTCTGGAGAATCTTAATGAGATGCGACATCTGTTCTATGGTTGGAAGGTTTCTGTGACTGTTTTGCTTCCTCCTGGGGAAGTGGGGCTTTGTGTCAGCTCCAAACTTTTTTTGGAATCTTGTCAAAAGTCCAGAATTTCTTTCGAACGGATGTTTTAGAGTTCCAGGGTGAAGGATTTTGCATTTGTTCTTTTAGAAAGACGAAAGGAGTTCCAGAGACCTAGTCCTGGGAGAAGTGCATGGTTATGCCTCCTTCCGAAGCCCTAAGGTGTTGCTACGAGATCTGCTATTGGTACCATGAGGGAGTTGCTGTTGAGGAAAAAGTAATTTTGGTTATCTTTCTTTAAGGTAATTTTTGGTTCATTGAACACAGATCCATATTGATATTCTTGCATATCACACTCAAGTTCTGGCAATCGCTCATGCGTGTGTCCTCTTCTGTTCTTGGTGGATCAGTCGAACTTGTGGCTTTTTCATCTCCGTTTGGCATTTGAATGTTAAGCCTTTTCTATCTTATTGACGTCTATTTCTTTACCTTATTTTCTGCGTTTCGTAAGATTATTGGAGCGTACGATATGCGTCTTCCAGTACATCTGAGAGATCTGCCTTTCTTTGAGGAGCTGTGGCCTCATAAAATCTCCAGCTCGTTTCTGCTTCATATCTAGGGCAAGAACCATAATACATCGTGAGGCAGCAATATGTCTAGGACCTATGTAGTTTGGAACACGTGGGCCAGAGCACCCGCAGCAGGACCGAGGCGAGTGGGGCCACTTGCCCTGGTCCGTAACAC
>JAUUDW010635587.1:0-11120 GCA_032361385.1 Panulirus guttatus
ATTTTCAATTTTTTCTCTGACCTTGGCAAATAAAGCGCTTAATTTATCAGGGAAGAGAAATATTCAATATAATGAAGTGAAAAAACTTGGTAAACTTGCCTCACAAGTATGAAATGTAAATTGCACTAGTTTACATATGATTAATAAATCTGAAGACTAAAATCAGGATAGCTGCAGCTTCTTGGTCATTCCATTACGTTTCAATGCATTACTAAACTGGCATTCTGACAACGTCACACACAAAAGTGGTATTTATGACATCTTTTCACTGGTAAATCAGTAAATGACATTTAGTTAGTTTTTCTGACCAATGCTACAATCTCACTATAATTATGTAAGACTCAAGACTGAAAAAGATGAAGTGCCTTCTTCTCTCAGCAACCATCTAATTGTTACATATACAGTATGTGAAGGCTGTGTAGAAAGATGATTCTAAAATGATTCTATCTTTTTTGTGTAAAATTTACAAAAACCAGGCACTGCAGGAATAAAGTATATTCAAAAAAGCTTTAGAGTGATTGATTGTACACAACAATTTTCCACATAAAGAATAGGTGCCTTTTGTACCTTTCTCTCACATACAAATGTTAATTATGCACATGATACCTAGTAGTAAAGCATAATTTTGCACACCAAGCCTGGGTGGTAACGGAGGTGTCATCCCCCAGCTATGCCATTGAGAGCAATTTTCAAGGAAGGAAACTTAATGGCTTTTAGCTAGATTTAAAGGACCAGACAGAATACAATTCTGAATTACCTGATGAGTCTGACTTCAGGATGAGGCAAGGTTTTCTAAATAAAGTGGGGGCAGCGTTGCCAGCACCTGCTTAAAACTGACAAAACTGCATCTGACTGGTGTGACTGGTAATATTACACTTTTCAGTGCTTTCTGTGCATATATAACAAACAATAAAATGTGCACAATGGCAACTTAACCGACACTCAGTCCTTACTTATGCACTCTTTGGCACGTGTTATAACATCTACAATACTCAAAAACATTATTAGTGTGAGAGAGGTGGACAAAATATACTTCTGGGGTGCCGTTCATAAGTTTTGTACATGTATCTACGAAAATGTAAAAGTAAATAGTTAAAAATATTATTGAAAAACCTGGAAAAGCTCAAATAAGAGGATTGGAAAAACTTCATTATGCATAAAGAGGTTAAAGGTTTAAGCTGATCTTCAACCCAGATAGCATTCACGCACTGAATGCTATGGAGGTTAGGTGAGCTATGGTAGGTTTTTTTGAACTTTCTACAGGTGCGCTTTGCACATTACATTAATCAACCCCACTATTCTGTGATATACCACTACTGCTTTATCTAGTATCATTGAACAAGAAGCATATGGTAAACCAATTTCAACAAGTATTTCTAGAATCATTACAAACTACAGAAACACCAAAAATTAACCATCTTCCAAGGCTAATTTTGATGTGCAGCTAAAATTGACTTCAACAAAACATTTTTGCAAACAATACGATCAACACTAATATCAATTCTGAAAAAGCATTCTACCTCTAGAAAGTAGTATATCAAAGTAAATGTGGGGTTAATTCCCGAACAAATACGTAATATTCTTGTAAAAAATCAGTAATACCAATGACATCTCACCTAACATCGCTTGCAGTAAAGATTTAACTTACTATCATATATATGCTAGTTAGAATAAACTATTCAAACCAATGAATGAGTACCATGCAAACAGCTCTGGAGGTCAAATGACAGGAGACATCAAAATAGAAAATGATCCCCAGCAGCTAAAAAATGTAATGTTGGTATACATCCATTTTCACTTTGGCAACTAAGTGAGGTTTTAAAAGCTTCTATTGATTTTTTATACATGTTTTACCAAATTTTGCAATTATAAAGCTAACATTTCGCCTCATACACTTAACCCTTGCAACTAATGCCTTACTTAAAATTTTTCATTAACAACAATGCTCAAATACATAGTATGCAAGTGTGACTATACTCCCTCAATAATACAAGGGTACTGTTAAAGAAAATTACTTAATATCCAATGCTCCTATGGAAATGGGAACTTATCCAGACAGTTACTGATTTCTGTTGAGAAAAACACATCAGCTTTATTGCAAGACGTCTTTCAAGTATTTCAGGGTCATAGTAGAATCTCAAGTGGGGGTAACGGTTAAGGAAATAAGCTGTCTGTACACATGGCAGGGTTTAGACCCTAGGGGGATTGGGGCACTTCAGGTTCAGTGGGCCCCTTGTGAAAAGAAATTAAAATACAGAGCAAATTACCAAATTTACCCATCAAAGTCAGTTTATTGCATGTAATTACAAATGACTAGATATACATACATAGAAAAGTACACATACATATACAGAGACAAAGCAATAACTACAAAACGTTTTCCTTTTTACACTTGACATGTTTCCGCCATTTTGACAAACCTTTTCTCTTTTTCGGCTGTAAATAAGATCGCTTAACCTTCGCCTGACCTTAATTACGTCTTAGGGACATCATGCTTTGATGGAACAGTTGGCCAAAGTTCACTCAAGATCCTGGCTTGATAATCTAATTTTCTAACCATTATTTCATTTTTGTACAGACGGGGCCCTCTTTGTCAAGGGGGGGGGATTGCCCCTTTTGCCCCCTTGTAAATCAGGCAGTGTCTGTAGCCAAATATTTGACCAGCCTTCAATCTGAACACATCCTACTTAAGGCCAAAACTGAAATTTCTGGCCAAACCTAGAATTCCAAGACCACAACTAAAACTTTTAGTCTCAAACTTAACCCAAGGGATATAGCTTTCGAATCGCTAATTGTGCTGAAGATAATAATACTCCAAAACTCTCTCGTCTAAATCATTGCCACTAGGTCTAATAGGCTCTCCAGATATACTTCATCCAAGTACTCAAATTACTCCTGAGGTGCCTTTAAATTAGAACTTCATCAGATGCCTGACTGTGCCAGCTCGTCGGCAAAATAATGACCTCACAACTAGCTACAATCATTACCGCAAGCAATTCAGTTTTCTGAAATATACTTTGTCTTTGTAACATATGATCACTCAAAATCCAAAGCTAACAGCGGTGCTTAGATAAACTGGGCTTTTAAAACATAACCCAGCAAACCATCCACGAGATTACTTCCAGACTAAATATGCCTTAAACTATAATACAAAATCAATTGTTTATCAACCACATTTATGTAACCACGAGCAACTACCTCGTCCAAGGATCAGGAAGAAAGATAAAAGCACAAAGACAAGACTGAGCTGCCTGAAATTGGGCAGACAAATTTGAAGCAATTATTTCGGAGGAAACCATTTGCAAAGCTATTGTGCTTGACTCAACCAAATTTTAACATTTTTTTTCTCTTTAATCACTGCATATGATACTAAACTATTTCTACGTTGACCTAATCCAATGATAATCACCCTACAAGCAGATGGACCAAGATAATTATCCTGGAACTTACGCGGCCCAGAATGCCTTTCAGATTTTGCGTGGAGAAATGGCGTCGTATAAACGTCAACACGTGGACATTGCAGTATGAAATTATAAATTTGTCAGAATTTAGTATCTTTAATAAATGATACTCTGTCTTAATATACACTAAGCTAATTTCGATATATGACAATATTTTTTCTCGAAACAAGAAATAAACCACATCAATAATGGAAAATAATTACCCATGACAAGAGTACAAAATGATTAATCGAATGCTGTTATCCTCCTTGCAAAGCATTTAGGCAAAAGCCATATGTTTAATGAGACGCGTTTGGCCTTTTTAATTACCTTGAACACATGAAGATTTTCTATTGGTGTTTCTATGGGCATTGATGGCCTTCTTGACCCTGGCAGTCAATCGGAGTAAAATAAACCCTAGTAACTAACCAACCATATTATGCTAGATATTAGTTTCGCCAGCTTTAAGGAATAATTGATTCTGGTCATATCTATATAATAATCAGTAGGATATCAATTTACGGAAAATTTAAGAACAATCATTTTAAATAAAGACATGAGATCGGGTTGTCTACACTCTACAGGATGTGTGATCTATCTTTTCAGGCTGTGGTTCCTTCAGAAACTATAGTAAAAGTAAGTTTTTGATTGTGGCTCTTTAAAAAGGTGCTTTTCCTATGAATCATTTTCTTTTCCTATGATCATTCATCTATAACAGGCATTATCAAATTCATAGAATTTCAAAAATAGTACTTATCTTGATCTATTGGTGATGCAGCCGCATCATTACGTACTCTCCTTTGAAATATAAACAATTGAGCGTTCCAAAAAATCCGCCGACAGGCTTGCATCTACAAAGCTCAATTCTTGATGTATTTTTCGTGTATATAGTGAGAAATATTCACGAAATAGCTTCCTGAAGTGCACAAAGGTGTGGCGTTTCCCGCAGATGAGTAATTGCGTGTTCGTGGGTTTGGCGGGGAGCCGGTATGTGCTGGCGACCGGCTGGACCATCTTACCGGAGGCAACTTTCATCCATCCCCGATGGCTACACCTGATAATTTTGCTGCAGAGTGGGGTGATGAATTGATCACTGTACTTTATTTCAATGGAGTAATTTTCATTTGTAACCAATTTTCGTGTGGACAAGTATATACCGATGGCAGAGAAGCGTCGCAAGGTGTTTGATGGACAAAGAATACGCAGGCCGACGTGACCGTAAAGACTTTCACTCATTTCTCCATCACAAAGTATTGGGACCGCTCCTCTCAGCTTCGCTGTTCGCAGGGCCGCAGGCGGCAGTACTCGGTCTTGGGATGTCATAAGTTTCCAGGTAAATGAATACTTTCTTATTTTAGATTTTGCACTGTCAACGGCTACTCAATTGTGTGCATCATGCTCACCTGAGCGAAGGTTCAAAGAAGTATCAAAGGGTTTTGTTAGACTTCAGCGACCAGTTGATTATAAGTTGATATGAAGTTGGTTCAGTACATAAGTTTATAGTCTTTCCATACAGTGGACTCATTTACTGCCTGCAGTTGCAGAGATCATGAGAAATAAGATATGCTTTTCAGCAACGTCTACAAAGGATATGTTGCTGTATGTGTGGATTTGATGTTGTCAGACACAAGCACGAGGAACAGAAGGGAAGCAAGCTTTTAATGACGTGAAGTGGATTTTGCATGGTTAGCTATTATTTTGGGATATGTTTTCGAATTACATTATCATCTGTAAGGTATATAAACTTTCTAGTTATTCCCTTCCTGGGTGCTGCTGGTGGTATATAATGACACTACAAAGCCACGTTTGTCGAAAGCCTCGTTAAGGCGTACACATAACACCAGAGATCCTTTTTTAAGTATTATCAAAATTGTTTATATAGTTTTGTAAGACATGATCGTCCTCTTTTGAGTCCGTGGTGGTTAGGTAAGCTCTACAATATTTTTTTTTATGTATCAAAAGATTCTGTACCATGCGCTGTTAGTTGGCCAGCTTTTAAGCAACTTCCAAATTCTTTGTAATGATACTACCGTGAAAATTCTGGGGCCGAACATCAGCCCCTAACAACCATCATCCACCGCCTCGCATGTCATGACCAAATGAAAATCCCCACTGAACAATCCTGACGTTATCCATAATGCTGTACTTTCTCCTCATGAGAATTATTTTTGCCAACCTACGATTAATATCTTTAGTTGACCCAATTTTCTGTTGAATAGATAACTAGTAATAATGGTTTGATAGGAGCGTAAAAGAATAGGAAACCTGTGATTAGATGTAAGAGGCTGACGAATGCCAGCCAGGGTCGAGCCAGTATGTAAGCCAGTCGGTCACTGTTACACTCGTATACCATCCGACCTTGCTTGTTTGTTGTTTATATGCTTACTGATCTCTAAACATCGACCTCAGTCGTCAACGCTTAACGACTTCGCATCCGGGAACAGCACACATTAATGCTCGACTTTTTTCCTTTTTTTTTTAGCCTTGCCTCTAGAGTACCCATCTGTTCAGTATGCAGTGATGCAGACTGTACGCGTCCTCGTCCCTCTTCGCCTGTGGGTAGGCTACAGTTGTCTCTTATGACGTCATTATTATGAAATGTCTGGGAACGTTAAGAATTGGTTACATGAAAATTCATCACCATGGAGATACATTAGGCACACTTTAAAAGGGCACAGGGAAAGTAATCAAAGATGTTTTCGTCTCTTAATCCCCTTCTCAGCTGAACAATGCGTCTTTTCTCGGACCACTACTCCCGAGAATTCCCTCTCTTGTCTGTTCATTACCTACACCAGCCTCAGTGGTAGGCTGGAAGAAATGACGGCAAGTAATCCCAGAACGTGTTCTGACGCGGGCGTAGTGACACTCACCTCGAGCTTCCAAAACTTCTGACCTGAAATATATAGTTTATGTCAATGTTTATGTACGCAAATGCTATTAGTGCTTTTGTATGTCCTGAGAGAGAGGGGTCCATTGAACCACAGATGACAGTAGAGAATATGCACATTCCAGTAATGGGAGCTAGTCATGTTCGCCTGGCTTTTCTCTTGTGTGAGAGTAACCTCTATCCGTCCTCTGGTGCCCTACTGCCCACGGGTACAGCAGGTCAGTGACGTCACCAGGGGGTGGTGGGGAAGCTCGGGTATATATATACTAGGGACGGCTGTTGGGCATGTGAGAGTACCTGGAGACTACACTAGGGAGCGCTGTTGTCAGAGGTCAGTGTCAAGGTAAGGGTGGAAACATGATGGAAAGATAAATAGCTTAGAAAATGTTTGGATGGTGCAGTGATGGATATTGCTTAATACTTAAGAAATGCGGAGAGGAGAGATTTTTAAATTTACTCCTGGTGGTGACGAGCTGGAAAACATCTGCTGGAGAGGAAGTGGAACACTGATATCCCCTTAAGTGTGCCATCAGTGCTTACAACATTTGCGTTCTAGTTCTTGACACATTTTTGTGCGTTATCGACCGACGCGTCGTCCTCTCCACGGAAACATTCTTTTCACTTTACAGAAAGAAAAACAGCTAAAAGGAAGTGCTCCCTGCCCTTAATGACGATGAACGCTGATGAATGGAGAGCAAGCTGAGGTAGAGGAGAGAGTGTGAGTGGAGGTGGCGGTGCACCCAGATGAGTGGACGCGCGCTGCTACACCTGCTCCTGGCGGGGTTGGGGGCGTTGGTGGCCGGCCACGGAGACCGCCAGCCTAAGCCCCTGCCCCTGCCCGCGTCTCTTTTCACTGGACGCAACGGCATTCAGCAGACGAAGTAAGTTCCCCGATTTTCATGTTCGTAGAGACGATGGTAATGTACTATCAGTATAATTGCTTGTTCACGTAATTCAGAATTTAGGGTTTGTAATATCCTGTAGTCTATTTGAGAAGGCGTATTGACATGAATGAATAGCTTCCAACGGCTAGTTTTGTTTTCGTGTCAGCTTCAGTGTTCATTTAATCGAACGCAATGTAACGGGTGACCTGACCTGTGATTTTTTTTCACTAGCAAATGCTCGGGTGGATTCAGTGTCCGCAAGGCTGTGGACTCCGACGGCCAGGCCCCCTACATCCTCAGGTTCCAGGTAGGTTAGAGAGGTCAGCCTGCCACGCGCCCCGTGTACCGCACTGCCACAGCTTTAGCTCGTGGTGGTGCTGTACCAACCTGGCTATGTAACAATTTACCTTTAAAAAAGGATAATGGAGAAAATGAAACCATACATTGAAAGTATGAGTAATAATGTCCGTAACGGTTTTGTAGGTTATTATCAAAATAAAGATAGATTTTGAGAGTCGTGTGCTAGGCGCAGGGATGAGGCAGTGTGGTGGTTGGAAAGCAGGCCACCATCCGCCTTCAGGCACTAACCTACTGAGTGTAGCGGTATGTGCGTCATCACTCCCTCGTTTCACCAGCATTCCATTACTTTGTCTCATCATGATAATAGACTTCTAGATTTTATCATTAGTTTTTCTCATAACCTTTTTAAGAATTCATCATTACTTTATTTCACGGACATTTAGCCACCATCATATGTGTCATTTTCATGACTGTCATACCGCAGCCGTTGGCCATGGGCTGTATATGACAGAGCCTCATGCCTTCATGACACAATTCGAGACTGACGGCCGACTCCTTACAGGAGGTGCTGACCAACCTGGGCGGTTGGTCTGCTACCGAGAGCGACTTCCAGGCTCCCTGCGCCGGCGCCTACTTCTTCACCTTCCATGCTGTGTCCACCGACGGCGGGGACTTTACGTAAGTACTTTGTCATGTGTCCAGTGATGGAGATTTTACGCATGCTATGTCACATGTGATGTAAGAGAATTTACTTAAGTACTTTGTCATACATATCCACTGATGGAGAAGACTTTACATAAGTAGTTTCATATGTCCACTGGTGGAAATGACTTTACATGAGTAATGTGTCATATGTGTCCACTTGTGGAGGAAACTTTACGTGAGTACTGTGTCATGTTCCACTGATAGAGGAGACTTTACGTGAGTACTGGCATGTGTGTCTTCTGATAGAGGTAACCTTACATGAGTAGGTATATGTGTCAGCTGTTGGAAGACTTTACATGAGTACGGTCAAATGATGGAAGAGACTTTACGTGAGCACTGAGTCATTATGTCAACTGAAGGAGGAAACTTTGTGTGATTGCTGTCATATATGTCCACTGATACAGGAGACTTTACAACTTTAGACTTGCATCTCGCAGAGAATATTTTCTCCATGGCACCATCGTTTCCTGCGTTATCGAGGTAGCGCCAGGAACAGACGAATAAAGGCCACATCCGCTCATATCCTTTCTCTAGCGGTCATTTGCTGTCATTACTTGATCAAACCGCATCACACAACATATTGTTCTCAAACATTTTATTTCCAACACATCCGCCCTCCTCTCAAGCATATCTACAGCCCTTGCCACGCAAACATATAATATTGTTGGAATTACTATACCTTCAAGCATACCCATTTCCCCCTTCCCATGTTATTAATGTTATTAATCCCATGTTATTAATAGTTTATCAATATTTTAAAGATTCACGATTCTCTTGAAATATTGCTTCTCACAACGTTGCTAGGACTGAAGTAAGGCTGATTGGACGGTAGTGTTGAGTGTATTTTCTATCTCCTTTTAAGGAAACTGACTTTGCACTAGCAGATTTCCAGTCCCCTGACACTTCCTGTAGCGATTTGCTGAAACGTTTGTATATCATGATTCCCCTTTGCAGGCTTATTTCTCTTAGTATTCTGGGAGAGATATTGTCAGGACCAGCTGACCTTTGTGGTTGGGGGTGGTGGTATGAGGGGTGATGGGTGGTGGGGTGACGGATTGTGGGTGGGTGGGTGGGTGAGACCTGCCTGTGGGGAGTGGGTAGGCCGGCATCAGGTCTGGGTCGCGCTCACCCAGTACCGCCATTGACTGACTCTTCATGTTGGAAATGATTGGCCAGTGAGGAACTATCTCCGTAACAACAGTGACGACACCATAACCACGTCATTAGCTACACTTTATGTGTCGTCTCGACGAACGTGTTTGATGAAATATTTAAACGTACACGTAATGAGACTTTATCTGCGAATTAGTAGTAGTCAGTACATCTTCATGATTCGAATTAGAGAGAAAACAGTACTTGTTACAACCATTATGAGTGAGATACAAGGTCTCAATTTGGCCCGCAGAAGCATGTGGTAAAGAGAGAGAGAGAGATGGGAAAGAAGTGTCTAGTAGTTTTTGCCTTAATTTCTTGGGATAGATTCAAACTTGCCAGATTTTCAGGATATTTTCTTCGATTTTCCCCAGATTTTTCAAGAATGTTTCTCAATCCTTAACTATAAAGAAATAAAGGTGATATAAATAAGATAGGGAGTGATGCTTAACATTGTCTGTCTGACAGAGTGGCGCTGATGAAGGAGGGCAAATACCAGGTGACGGCATACGGCAGCGTGGCCGACTACCAACACGGCTCCAACTCCGCCCTCCTCTTCCTGAACGCGGGCGAGAAGGTGAACCTGGAGGTGCAGCAGGGCATCCTCTACGAGCACCCCTACGACGAGGCTTACACCACCTTCTCTGGCTTCCTCGTAGAGCTGTTTTAGCTGGTCTAGAACACCTCACTGTCTGCCAGTACGATATTTATTGTGAATATTGAATGTACGAGTAATTACGATTTCTTGGAGGGTCACTGATGTATCTCGCTGACATGGGGTAATAGTTAGCGAATGGTAAAACTGTATGTGCTACATGGGAGAAGTCAGTGAAAGATGCAAAAAAAAGATATTTATATTTGAATGACTATGTCGACAATATGATGTTGCAACTTTAACTTATTATATTATGTGACTGAAAATGAACAATTTTCTGATTCCTGGAAGCCATACCCCCCTCTGCCCTAGCACATCATTTGTAATAGATAATCTTGAGACTTTTTTGTGTTTAAAAAGATGGTTGGCAACCTTCCAACTACTCACTAGTCGTTAACGAGACAGAATATTGCCCTCCTGAGCAGTACGTCAGTCAAGGAACAACACTTTCCTCAAATTTCTAACAGGATCCTTCTTGGTTTTGAGTCAATATATTTTCTGGAGACTCAACTGTAAAGTTGACTTAACACTGTAAGCAGAATGCTCATTTAACACCACAAGCATTACAATGTAACACTACAAGTTATGTACTAATATACCATCACAAGCATAACGTTAATACTCTTCCACAAGCATAAATTTGATTAAGAAATAATGTTAATATACCACCATAAGCAGAATGTTAATATACCACCAAAAGCATAATGAAGTACCACCAAAAGTATGATTTTGGTATATCACCACAAGCTTCATGTTAATATACGACCACAAGCATATTGTTAATATATCACTATAGGAAAGTGTTCATTTAACACCACAAGGGTAGTGTTAATATGCCACTTTCAGTTTAATGTTAATATACCACTGCAGCCTAGTTTCCGATATGCCACCATAAGCATGATTTAGATATACCACTGCAGCTTGGTATTTACATAACACCACAAAGTTTATTTTAATTTGCCACCACAAGCATGATATACCATCGTAAGCTTAATTTTAATTTACCACTCCAGCGTAGTGTTCATATAACACCATATATGTAGTGTTAATATACCACAGCAAATGTAGTGTAGATAAACCTCCATATGCATAATGTA
>JAUUDW010635598.1:0-11120 GCA_032361385.1 Panulirus guttatus
TATTCCACTCACAAATCTCTCAAACGTTACTGACCATGAGTCAACACGGGCCTGCATGGATACGAATCCTGGACACGCCAGTCGGCCCACACCTAACCTAGGTGTTCTTCCTATCCTCGAGGCTGATCGATAAATGGATACCTGGCTTAGCCTGTGTGTGTGTGTGTGAATACATACAAGGAGGAAAGACATGATACTTATATACAGGGTTAAGAGACGGGGCAACACGAGTGTAAAAAACACTCCCCGTAACACACGACAATAAATCACAAGTAGTAATCACACACGCTCACAGACGCAAACACTCTCACACATACCCAAATGCCCGCTAATATATAATACTACTCAGGCAAATTAATGTCAGTGGCAGGCGCCTCACTCGATGAGAACTGTCTTTAATATTCAGTTATTCAAATGCCAATTATAACAGCCTCCCTTCCCTAACTAGATGTCAAATAAATCACTGATGCTCTACTATCAATTATGCCTCGATATCCGCCGTATGGCAGGAGCGACGTCCATAATTAATGTGTGAATCACAACAACATTCGTGTCCACCCACCGGCCACACTATGGCAAACATTAATTCAACGGGTAAGTGAAGCCGACCTCATCAGTATGTCAGGATGAGGACAAACACATCGAACAGCATCGCCATCTCCTTCCCTTCAGCTTCCCCTCTACACACACACACACACACACACCTCGTCCCCTCATCTACCACCCTAGACGTCCCCTCTTTTCCCCCGGTCCATGATAAACCACCCGCCACCCCTGGAGCAGCAGCAGCACCTCTCCTCCTCCCGCGTCACTCTCCCCTCTTGGTCTCCCCGTCCCCGCGTGAGTCATCCTCCTCCTGGTGGGGAAGCGTCGTGGTGGGAGGGTGGTGGTGATGTATGGCAGGGAGGCGAGTGGACAGGACAACTCGGTCCTCCTCCAACCTCCCGCTTCCTCTCAGCGCTTCTAAGAGGAGGCAATCTTGAAGCTGGGATGTAGGCTTTGTACCCGTATATCCCATTCCTAACGTGGGATAAAACGATCAGCGCAAAAGGATTACCTTCCGTCTTTTTCCCCTTCAGGAGGAAAATACGAGGGTTGGACATACAGCCATGATCCTGTTTGGAAACGTGTGGCTGGTTACTTTACACTTAAGATGTAAGTTCAGCAACGTGATTGGTAATAATCAACCATTTCGAGTAAATGAGCAATTATCACTAGAAATGGTGACCAGAAACAGGAAAAATGTGAAGACAAAAGAAAATGAAACCCAGAGGATGGTAACGTCAGATACGAGAATGCGGCACAAGTTAGGATGAATTGTAATAGACTTACCTGAATAGACAGACAAAGGACGGAAATAGTTGCTGTATCTAAAAGGGTAGTGAGAGAGAGGAGGCTAGGCAGAAGAGCGAGCAAGGGAAACCAGCCACACAATTTTACGGAGAGGTGGCGAGGGATCGAATGAAGGGGGAGACAGCTTGGATAAAGGGGAACCAGAGGTGGGGAAGGATGTGTGTGTGTGTGTGTGTGTGTGTTGATGGGGAGGGAGAGTGGGGAGGAGGCCGGATCGGAAAGACGATAACAAGAGGTGATAATTGTGCATACTGTTAGTGCAGAGGGTCCTGCCAGAGGGTGAGCTCACAGACGTGGAGTCTAGGTGCAATGCTGTTCCCCCGGCTCTAATCCACGTTGATCCTGTGATTACAAGAAAGGTATTGATGATTCCCTTTCCCCATGCGGATCTGTCAGGATTGCCTGGTTATTGTTATGGTTTCTTATGTCTGATTCGTCACACCGTTGCAGTGATGGGCAAAGGCGTGTATGAATAGATCTAATTAATGGGTTAGTCGTTAAATATGAGTACTTCTGTGTTGTTGAAAAGACTCTTGAAGGAGACTCGTCAGTACCTGTCTTCTTGTTTTTTCCTTTTCAATCATCTCATCTTGTCTCCACCACTCTACTACTCTAACTGTTACTGCTGCTGTTCCTTCTGTAACTACGACTGCTACTACTACGACTACTACTACTACTACTGATAAAAATAACAATGATACTGGTATCGTGCTTAGCGTTACTGACCATGAATCAGTAAGGGCCCACCAGGGGTCGGGCCCGCTTGGGTTCGAATTTTGGGCTAGGCAGTCGGCCTACACCCAACCCAGTTGTTCATTCTCCCCTCGGAGCTGGTCGATGAATGGGTGCATGACTTGAGCTGGTGTTGTGTGTGTGTGTAAATGTATAAAGGAGTAAAGTCATAGTGTATACTGTACATATATATGTTTAAGAGACGGGGCAACACTAGTCAAAAATTCGCTCCCCGTAACACGCAAGTAGTTATCACAGACGTAACTACAGATGGGAAGGACATATAACTTGATTGTGGGAGAAACAGGGTGTTAAAGCAGAAGGCACCTTACCACCCACCTCTTCCTAAGGCGGCTCAGTTCTGGGCAGAAAGACAGAAAGTAAGCTGAAAAGAAACACCAGTTAGTATTAAGAAAATGTACTGCCATAGGAATTTTATCGGAAAGTGTGAACGGTTAATAGCTTGCCCTGCGCTAAACAGAAACTTCTTTACTGGGGCTGGATACTGAAAGAAATAGTAGAAGTTTTATTCATATATCTTGAAGCAGTTCTTTTACAACTAACAACATTAACTATTGATCTAGCCATGATTTAAGCGTAATGATAGTTCTTGCACTTAGCTACATCTGGTGGTAATGTACTCCAATATTCTATATTCTACAGACGAATAAAGTTTTGCCCACTTAGCTGTTACATCTCCTTGCTGTTTACCTTCATGCTGTTATTTCTGGACTTTAAATTTCTAATGTGAAGAAATTTTCAGATGATATTAGTTGAACTCATTTCAGTATTTTGAATATTTTAATCAGATCTCTTTAGAGTGTGCGTTTTATTCTTTTTTTTTCTCTCTCTCCCTTCCTCAGGCTTGTATCTGAGTGACGGAATAGATATAATGATCTTTGATTTTTTTTCCAGTCATCTTTGATCACGTTTGGTGATCAGTACTGAACAATATATTCCAAACTAGATCTAATCAAAGGGAGAGTGTTGTATCCATCGTTTCATAGTGTATACGATTTCTTGCTATGAAACCTAGCAATCCCGTTGGCTTTATTGCATGTTGCTAGACATGTTTGTTTTTTGTAATTTAGGTCATTTCTGAAAATCACTCCAACATCATTTCCTTCGTTTACTTCTAAAAGTGGCATACCTAGCATTTTCTGTTCTTGACTAATATTTCTAGCACCAAAGTGTATATATTTTGCATTTGCCTACAGTAACATTCCATACACCATGTCTCTGAACCACTCCATCAGTCTATCTAAATCATTCTGAATCATTAAGCAATCTTACTTTGACTGGGCTATATTTCCTTAATATGTCATCGACATATTTTGATAATCTGCTGACGAGAGTCAGTGCAAGAAAATACCTTTGTCTTCATTATTTTGTAGAGCTGCAAGTGGTTCTCTGACAGGAACTTCCTCGCTGATCATATCTATACAAAAGTCTGGAAGCAAAATGTGTATGATTCACGAGACAGTGCAATATGTGAGGGAATCTTGGAAGGTTGGTTGATGGCACCTAAGCGAGGCAAGCGTCCCGCCTACAGCGCCGCAGTCAGTACGATGTTACCCTGCAATAGCATCAGGTTAACGAGACACCCAACACCCGATCCTACTTCGCGCAGAGCTTGCGTCTGGAGACCTCGGCAGAGACATTCGATCTGAAATGCAGTGATATCCAGTTGTCTTGACGGCGTTTGGATCAAGCGTTGTCGCTGCCCATCAGAGACACTGATGATGATGATCTTCACGTCGTCTCTTATCACATACTTACGAAGGTTATAGCCTGCGATATATCGTCTCTTACACATCACGAGCCACAGGTAGTGCCCCATTCACGCCGAATCTAACTCCTTTCCGAGGTCGTTTGTTGGCAGGTACTTGCTTTGATGGGCCCTGTGAGGCTGGGGGGAGCAGGTGTCACATTAGTGTTAAAGGATGGAGCCGGAACAGAGGCGTCTTCGGGGCTTATTAGCGAGCTATGGGATATTGTAGACGGGTGCCGCTGTCAGCTGGTTCGAGGGGAAAGGCAAATGGTCCTGATTATATATTCCTGACGGGAACTACTATAATGCGGTTTGTATGTACTCCTGTGAGTTGTGGTGTGTTTGTAGGTGCAGGAAGTGGATGCTGGCGTTGATGGTGTGGTGCGTGGTAGACGACCCACGTTCCCCGCACGAGAGCTGGGTAGCGAGTGATCTCTTACAAACGTCTGACGTACGACTCGTGTCTGATGCCTGTTTCAAAATTTTTCCTGGTCCGTGACTCCACCGAGGTGAGAGCCACGGTGGTGATAATGTCTCAGTCTTCTCATTAACTGATGGAGACTCTGTACTTCGCTGGCTGATGGCGGGAGAGGGTTGGCTGCTGGGATCCTAAGCAAACAACAGTAGAAAAACATCTGTTAGTCGACAGAATGGCAGTCACTATAATGATGACAGATGCACGAGCATACAGCAACCATCTAGTAAGGTGAATCATGTTGATTTGAACATATAATCCGGCACCCTCTGCCACAGAGGGTGCTTACGTTGTTCTACATCGTCTGTAGTTGAGGAAACCGTTACGTTATGAGCAACCCATGTGATTGAAGATGTTTGACCTGGTGAGGTAGATCATCTGTAGCCGTCTTCAGCCATGTAGGCTGGAAGGAAGTCAGAATCCAATATACTCTAGTCTCTGGTGGTTACTGCTGCCCTGGAAACTGGAGGACTCGTGCTGTTAGTGTAGTTCTCAAGACCTTTGTTACAATAATTGTGCAGACGCCTTTCAATAGGGGTGTACGTGTGAATGTTTGTGTCATGGACGGACTTGGTTAAAAACAAAAAGAGGGCAGGGTCAACAGGTGCAGACAACACACAGCTTCAGACCTCCATGTACCCTGAATGTCTTCGAGAGACCGCTTTGTTTGGTACAGCATCACCACATAAACAGAGGAAGACACTGCAGGCAGCACACAACGGTCCGCTACACTGCAACTGGCGTCGTTTTTTCCCATCGTCCTGGCCAGTATGTCCCGGTTCGCGGCACACCAGTGTAACCAACAGCAGGACGTCAGGGAAACTACACCCTTTAGCCTACGACCGCCAAGGGCGGGTTACATCCTGTGGATTACTGTGTGGCCGGTCATCCTGAGGGCCGGCGTCTGAGTGGCTCCAGCATTCACCCTCGAGTGGCACCACTGTTTTCTCCACCAATAGACTTCACGAAGGAGACATTCCCACTCGGCTTACAGTGTCTGTGCCCCTCTCCAGTCCTGAAGGTTTATCTTATTCACAGAGATGTATAACCGCGATACGCCTCCAGATTAAGCAACACCAGTGAGGCTTTGAGAAGCAGGAGTTCAAAAGGAAAATGCAAACCTCTCTCTCTCTCTTGGCTGTTTATTCTGTACGTTGATGCCGAGTGTTATTCTCTTATTCGCATCTGCTGTTTATATCTGGGTTGTGTATCCCGCTCTGGTTGCTGTATTTTTTGAAGTCTAATGGATATTGACCGCTAAATGGCTGGCAGACGAGTTGATAACGAAACGGGATGGCCACTGGGCGGGAACTTCTAACATACACGTGCAACGTATACAGCAACAAACACCATGTATTGAATATTACGTGTATGTTGTATTCCGAAGCTATCGAACACTGAATACTTAACAAGCCAGAGCCCCTTATTTGCACATCACGTATTCGCAAGTATGACATGAGCGTGTATGTTGATGAATTTGCTGACTGTAAACTCCTGGATGACCAGGAAACCAATTCTCCAGTGTGCGAAGCTCATAGAACATCAACGTTAAATTTTTATTCTCATACATACTCACTTAGCTTACATACAGGTGAGAGATTAAGGCTGGTCTTAGTGGAGTTAGCTCTCACTCTTTTCTCAGCCTGTCCTCACAGCTGAGCAAGTAATCTTACGACTGAACATTGCCAGAGGAGCAAGTGCGTGTCTGCAGAGTGGTTGCGCCGAACAAGGGGTACCCTGCTGTGTTCATAGATATGGTCATCGTCTTTTCAGGATTTTGCATCTTGCTCAAGCAAATCGGTGTTTACTGCGAATATGCTGTCAGCTGGGTGGGTGAACGAGTGCAAGTGTTGTTGTGGGTGAGCCCCTGAGTGTATCTGTTGTGGTGGGCGAGTTCCTGGGTGCATGTGATGTGGTGGGTGAGCCCCTGAGTGCATGTTATTGCTTATAGAGGATGTACAGTACACTACTGTTCTTGCTGCTGCATCTGATAAGACTGGTACTGCTGCTGTTATTCATGATCTTGACGCTGCTGTTGCTGCTCCTGTTCCCATTGATGCTGTTGCTTTTGTTTCTCGTGTTGATGTTCCGTCTGTAATTGATTCTGTGCAATGTTGTCGTTATTACTACTACTACTACTACCAAACTACCACTGCTATAACTGCTGCTTCTACTACTGCTGTTACTACTTCCAGTGTGTCACTACTACTACTACTACTACTACTATTACTACTACTACTACTGCTACTACTACTACTACTACTACTACTACTACTACTGATGCTGCTGCTGCTGCTACTATTACTGCTACTACTCCCAGTAAAGACCTTAATCAACCCTTCACTGCAACCCTTTTGGGGTACAGCCGCCATATGTAATTTGGCAGTCCTTTAAACTCTCCCTTTCAAACTCTCCTCAATCCATGCCTCCCCACCCTTCCTGTTCCATATGTTACCCCTCCTCCTCCTTCTTCCTTTCATCCTCCTCCTCTTGATTATCTCGTCAAGAGAGAAGACGAAGGGAGGGAAAAGAGAACGAGAGAAGAAATGAGGGAGGTGATGGAAGCATGAAGAAAAAAAAGATAAAGACAGATACCATGCCTATGACGAACATCGTATCCACACAGCGAGAAGACGATGCCTCAGGACCGTAATACCGTATGGAAATAAAAAGGCATCCTTCTGTTCTTCAGAGATTGTCCAGGCTACAATAAGATGGTCCCTTGTATTCTAAGAGACTGAGGGAGGGTAAAACACTGTATTCTTGAACTGTACGTGTGAAAGTAATCCTGTTTGGTATCATCAAATGAGGTAGGAGCAGTTTTATCTATTACGTCTGAAGAATGTGTCTGAAGCATTTCCCTGTGGGTGAGCACCAGTCGTTGTCTCCTTTCATTAGTAGGAAAACATGGCTTGCTTATTCCTCCTCGCTGTTCACAGATGATTAGCCGATAAAATTGGTCGTTATGCCATTACTGGAGAGATGGCTGAGGTAGCCTGGCTGACTGACTGACTGACGACGAGCATATTGCCCGTGGCTCCTCGCTAACGAGGTGGGCGAGAGCAGGAGGAGGAGGAGGGGCGGCGACGCGGGCTGAATGTGATCGGACGGGTAAGGAGAGGGTGAGGAAATTGGTCGTTGTAAGGAATGAAATAGATTATGGCAAGAAGGGGAGAGGTAGGGTCGTGAGGTGGCGGGGCGAGGGGAGAAGAGGGGAGGTGGGGTGGGCTGTGTGTGTGTGTGTGTGTGGGTAGGGGAAGGAGAATAGAAAGTTAGAAAAAATGAATAACAAAAAGAAAAGGTGGAGGAGGGGAACGTGCAGTGGGAGGAGGAGGAGGAGGAAAGGCAAGGTGGGACCGTGGAATTCGGAGGAAAGTTAGGTGTAGTGACACGGAAGAGTTTGATGGGTTGGGGGTATCAGGTGCGAAAAAGAGAAAGAGGAAAGGAATGAAAATAGAAAGAGAGAAAGGTCGGCTTGGGTGGAATGGAAGGTGGAGGGGGGAGTTTCCTGTAAAGGAACTATGGAGGGGTCGGGTTTGGAAGGCTGAGAGCTCAGGTGTGGTGGGAATCAGGCCGAGCAGAGGAGGTGCATGAGGGAGCCTGATGCATAAATGCATTCGAAGTGGCGAGTGCAAATAAGTGCGAGGAGGGAAAGGGGGCCGTGTAGAGCGGAAGGTGGGAGTGTTAGGCGGCAACAGAGGAACAGAATGGTGGGTCAGATGAGGGAAACGGGAATGAGATGGATCGCCCTGGGTACGAGCGAAGGAATAGAAAGGGGGGTAAGCCAGGTGGAGGAGGGCTGAATGGGTTGCAGGAGAGGGCTGGCGTGGGATGGGGTGAGGCAGCGTGGGGTGGAAGGGTGAGGTAATGGGATGGGAGGAAAGGGGAGTGGTGGGGTGAGAAGAAGGGAGGCAAGTCTGATAACACTGGATGTACTTAATGGCCCAGGGGTAGGCCCAGGGAGGGAGTGCCTGAGAGGGAGAAGGGAGAGGGAGGAAAGATGAGAAAAGGGGGAGGGGAGGGAGGATCAGAGGGGAGGGAAGGAGAGGAATGAACGGTACCAATTCTGAAAAGATGACTAAAGGGGCGGGAGGGGTGGCACCCACGAGAGGCTGGACCTCTGCTGATGACTCGGTACGTGTGTGTGTGTGTGTTCATGGGAGGGGACCCTCTTACGCACTTGGAGCTCCCCCTCTTAGTTTTGTTTTCTTGTCAATGGATTTTGGGAACTTTTCAATGATATTCACGTTTACTTCCTCTTGGCTTAGTTTGTTCCAAGAACTCAGCTTATATTACTTAAGAAATGGTTTCTCACATCCTTCCGTCCACTTCCGTTGCCCAACATCCACTTGTGCCCTCGTGTTCTGGGTTATCTTCTGGTGTCATAGAACTTTGTTATATCAAAGCCATCATGGCATCTTAGAAATCTTGTCCATCCTTAATCATTTTCCTCCCACGGTGGGCAGACTATGTGTTTCCCCTCTTCTCGTAGCTCGTTTCATTCATTTGTTACCAATGTTCCTGCATTTCATTGGACCCTCTCCAGCACTTTTATGTGATTATTCAAGCCAGGAGACCAGGGTGTTCAGGCATATTCCAGTCGAGGGCAACTGTATGTCGTTTGTCTTCCTGAACATCTCTCTGTCCATACACTGAATGGCGACATTGGTATTGGACAAGATACTGTCTTCCTCCCCCACGATCTTTCTGACATGGTGTTCTGGTGACAAGTTGGGCGGGATGTCACCTCCTGAGTCCCTTTCACGACACAACTCTTGCAACTTGTTTCCTTCTATCTGGCATTCACCCTCTGGACTCCTCAAACCTCTTCCGATCTCCATCACTACATTTTTCTGTGGTTCAATTTCTTAAGCTATTGTCCTTCCATTGCTATATCCTGTCTAGGTTTCTGTGTAGCATTTTCATAGCAATCCCTGTCGCATAATTTACCATTATCAGCAAACAGACTTAGGTAGGAATTTCCGATTTTTTTTTAAATAGTTTACTTAGATCTGAAATGCTTATGGCCCCAGGACTGAGCTCTGATGGGTGTCACCGCCACCGAGCTTAAAAAAAGCTACCCTGACATGTGTTCTTTGTTCCCTCCCACTTATGTACCGCGGCTGTCTGCCCATTTGAGCAGCCATCCTCCGACCCCATCCTGGATACTTAACGTCTGTGGGAGACGGTATTAAATGTCTCTGGCAGCCCAGGAATATACACTCCATCAACACATCTATTTCTTTCTTGGATGTTACTTAATCGGTCGTGAAAATCCAGTGGGTTCGTCACACAAGACCTTCTCCGTAATCCATGCTGTCTCCCATTTTTTGGTAGCTCCTGCCTGTCACCTGCTCCTTCATCTGTTTTCTGAATATTTTCTCTGTTTTTCCAGGTTAGGTTCGTAAGGAATCCTTGCATACTATTCAGGACTACCTCTCTGTTACTTGTTTTAAACACTGGTATCAAGCTGGCTCTTTCTTGTCCAGTCTACTAGAAACGTCATTAAGAGAGACTTCATACAGTACCTCCTGTGGTTTAACTGGGAACCTAAGCGCACTTTTTTAGTACATGTGATACGACGACACCATCTGGACCCGGTACTTTTGTGTGGGAGTCTCGCCCTCAAGGTCCTCCTCCTCACTATCACTGGCTTTACCTCAATATTTTCTGTGGTATTGTCCCCTCCCCCGGTAGGCTGGTGTGGTACCTCTTGTACCTCGAGCGTAAATGTTTTATGAAACTTTGTATTTAACCCCTCACGTGTCCTCATCTGTATCAATAACTCTTCCTCCTGTGCCGCTAAATATAATAATTTGGTCCTTTGTTTACAGTTCGTCCCCTGTACATTATTGAAATAGATGTAAATATTCTTTGAATTTATCAAGAATGTTTCTTTCATGTCTTACTTGCTCTTCCCATACTTCTTGTCCTAAGGAAGTCATTTCTGGTGATATATATATGATAGCAATAATCGTAGATTCACAACGCTTAGTAACAGAAACAGAAAACGTGACAGGCAACCAAGAGAGAAACAGACTAATTGATTTAACTGAAGAGTGATTTTTAAACCGAATTATCCGAGACCTAGTGAGAGGTGGTAATATTTTACGTTCAGTGACGTCCAATAACAGAGACCTAATTAGCAAATGTGAGATTGGAAAGAGGCTAGCACCTATATTACACATCTGACTGTAATCTGCTGCCTCGATTTCAGAGAAAACATTATAATACCCAAATTAAGATTTGCATACATCCATAAGTAGAAGATAGTGAAGAAATATACCTTTGAGTGATGACTTTTCGGAGAACAACGCTTAGTAAACAGCATGCAAACATGAGACTAGGATTCGTAGCTCGAAATATATACCATAAAACTAAGATGTCAAAACTTAGTGTTTAATGCCTTGGTCAGACATCACTTAAAAGCCACTTTTCAATACTGATGACCAAACCTGGTACTTGAAGATTAGGAAAGAACGAATCCAGAGATGAGCAACCGAACTAATCCCTTCACGCAGAAACAAGCCTCATGACGATCGACTCAAAGACCTACAATTGTTCTTTTGAAAAGAAAGGTACAGATCCCGAGATGATCCAATGGGAGTTATCAAAATATAGAACGTTGAAGTATTTCTGCTTCGGGTTCGCATCAGAAGTGTCTAGTGTTGTTGTGAAGGAGTGAGTGTCGAGCATTCTGGTGTGGGATTGTATTTTGGGACTCTCTCTCTCTCTCTCTCTCTCTCTGTCTCTCTCTCTCTCTCTCTCTCTCTCTCTCTCTCGCGCCCC
>JAUUDW010635620.1:0-11118 GCA_032361385.1 Panulirus guttatus
ATAACAAGATGCACAGGTCATTACAAGATGCGAAGGTCGTAACAGAATGCAAAGGTTATAACAAGATGCAGAGGTCAAAGAAGATGAAGAGGTCATAACAAGATGCAAAGGTCATAACAAGATTCAGCGGTCATAACCAAATGCAGAGGTCAAAGCAAGATGCAGAGGTCTTAACAAGATGCAGAGGTCATTACAAGATGCAAAAGTCATAACAAGAGGCAGAGGTCATAACAACATGCAGAGATCATGAAAAGATGCTGAGGTCATTAGAAGATGCAAAAGTCATAACAAGATTCAGCGTTCAAAACAAAATGCAGAAGTCATAACAAGATGCACAGGTCAAGACAAGAAGAAGAGGTCATTACTAGATGCAAAGGTCATAACAAGATGCAAAGGCCATAACAAGAGGCAGAGGACATAACAAGATGCAGAGGAAATAACAAAATGCAAAGGTCATTATAAGATGGAAAGCTCATAACAAGTTTCAGAGGTCAATACAAGTTTCAGAGTTAGTAACAAGATACAGAAGTCATGACAAGATGCGGATGTTATAACAAGATGCACAGGTCATTACAAGATGCGAAGGTCGTAACAGAATGCAAAGGTTATAACAAGATGCAGAGGTCATAACAAGATGCAGAGGTCAAGACAAGATGCAGAGATCATAACAAGATGCAGAAGTCGTTACAAAATGCAAAGGACATAAGATGCAAAGGTCATAACAAGATGCAGAGGTCATGAAAAGATGCAAAGGACGTAATAAAATGCAGAGGTTATAATAAGATGCAGGGGTCGTAACAAGCTGCAAAGGTCATAAAAAACAAATGTCATAACAAGATGCAGAGGTCGTAACAAGATGCAAAGGTCATAACAAGAGGCAAAGGTCATAACACGATGCAGAGGTCATGACAAAATGCAGAGATCATTACAAGATGCAAAGGTCATAACAAGATGCAAAGGTCATAATATGAGGCAGAGGTCATAAATAGACGAAGAGGTCATGACAAGATGCAGAGGTCATAACAAGATGCCGGGACATAACAATATGCAAAGGTCATAACAAGATGCAGAGCTCATAACAAAATGCAAAGGTCGTTACAAGATGCAAAGATCATAACAAGATTCAGAGGTCTATACAAGATTCAGAGGTCATAACAAGATACAGAGGTCATGACAAGATACAGAGGTCATAACAAGATGCAAAGGTCATTACAAGGTGCAAAGGTCATAAAAAAATGCAGAGGTCGTAACAAAATGCGAAGGTCATAAGATGCAAAGGTCATAACAAGATGCAGAGGTCACAACAAGACGCAGAGGTCATAATAAGATACAGAGGTCATAACAAGATTCAGATGTCATTAAAAGATTCAGAGGTCATAACAAGATGCCGAGGTCATGTCAAGATTCAGAGGTCAATACAAGATTCAGAGGTGATAACAAGATTCAGAGCTCATAACAAAATGCAAGGGTCGTTACAAGATGCAAAGGTCATAACAAGATTCAGAGGTCAATACAATATTCATAGGTCATAAGAAGATTCAGAGTTCATGAAATGGTTCAGAGGTCAAACCAATATGCAAAGCTCATGACAATATGCAAAGGTCATAACAAGATGCAGAGGTCATAACAAGATGTAGAAATCATGTAAAGATGCTGAGGTCAAAACAAGATGCAGAGGTCATGACAATACGCAAAGGTCATAACAAGATGCAAAGGTCATAACAAGATGAGGAGGTCGTATCAAGATGCAAGGATCTTAAGATGCAAAGGTCATAACAAGATGAAAAGGTCATAACAAGATTCAGAGGTCATAACAAGAGGTAGAGGTCATAACAAGATGCAGAGGCCATAAAAATGCAAAGGCGATAACAAGATGCAGAAGTCATAACAGATTGCAGAGGTCATAACAAGATACAAAGGTCATAACAAGATTCTGCGGTCATAACCAAATGCAGAGATCAAAGCAAGATGCACAGGTCTTGACAAGATGCAGAGGTCATTACAAGATGCAAAGGTCATAACAAGAGGTAGAGGTCATAACCAGATGCAGAGGTCATGACAAGATGCAGAGGTCATTAGAACATGCAAAAGTCATAACAAGATGCAGAGGTCATAAAAAGATGCAGAGGTCATTTCAAGATGCAAAGGTCATAACAAGATTCAGCGGTCAAAAACAAAATGCAGAGGTCATAGCAAGATGCAGAGGTCAAGACAAGATGCAGAGGTCATTACTAGATACAAAGGTCATAACAAGATGCAAAGGTCATAACAAGAGGCAGAGGTCATAACAAGATACAGAGGTCATAACAAGATGCAGAGGTCAAGACAAGATGCAGAGGTCATAACAAGATGCAGAGATCATAACAAGATGCAGAGGTCGTTACAAAATGCAAAGGTTATAAGATGCAAAGGTCATAACAAGATGCAGAGGTCAACACAAGATGCAGAGGTCGTAACAAGATGCAGAGGTCATAACAAAATGCAGAGGTCATGACAAGATGCAGAGGTCGTATCAAGCTGCAAAGGTCATAAGAAACAAAAGTCATAACAAGATGCAAAAGTCATGAGATACAAAGGTCATAAGATGCAAAGGTCATAACAAGATGCAAAGGTCATAATAATATTCAGAGGTCATAAGAAGATGCAGAGGTCATAACAAAATGCAGAGGTCAAGACAAGATGCAGAGGTCATAACAAGATGCAGAGATCGTAACAAGCTGCAAAGGCCATAAGAAACAAAGGTCATAACAAGATGCAGAGGTCATAATAAGATGCAGAGGTCATAAGACACAAAGGTCATAAGAAAATGCAAAGGTCAAACAAAATGAAGCGGTCATAACAAGATGCAGAGGCCATAAGACACAAAGGTGACAACAAAATGCAAAGGTCAAACAATATGAAGAGGTCATAACAAGATGCAAATGTCATAAGATGCAAAGGTCATAACAAGATGCTGAGGTCATAACAATATGCAAGGGTCATAATAAGATTCAGAGGTTATATGAAGATGCAGAGGTCATAACAAAATGGAAGGGTCATAGCAAGATGCAATGGTCATAACAAGATTCAGAGTTCATGACAAGATTCAGAAGTCTTAACAAGATGTAGAGGTCATGACAATATGGAAAAGTCATAAGAAGATGCAGAGGTCAAAACAAGATTCAGAGGTCAAAACAAGATTCTGAAGTCGTAATAAGATGAAGAGCTCATGACAAGATGCAAAGGTCATAACAAGATGCAGAGGTCATAACAAGATGCAGAGGTCAGGACATGATGAAGAGGTCATAGAAAGATGCAGAGGTCATAACAAGATGCAAAGGTCATAAGAAGATGTAGAGATCCTATGAAGATGCAGAGGTCATGAGAAGATGCAAAGGTCATAACAAAATGTAGAGATCATAACAAGATGCAGAAGTCATTACAGGATGCAAAGGTCATAACAAGAGGCAGAAATCCAAACAAGATGCAATGTTCATGACAAGATGCAGAGGTCAAAAAGGATGCAGAGTTCATAACAAAATGCAAAGATCATTGTAAGATGAAAAGGTCATAACAAGACTCAGAGATTAATACAAGATTCAGATGTCACAACAAGATACAGAGGTCATGACAAGATGCGGAGGTCATAACAAGATGCAAAGGTCATTACAAGATGCAATGGTCATAATAAGATGCAGAGGTCATAACAAGATGCAAAGGTCATTACAAAATGTAAAGGTCATAGCAAGATGCAAAGGTCATAACAAGTTTCATAGGCCGTAACAAGATTTAGAAGTTGTAATAAGATGCAGAGGTCATGACAAAATACAAAGGTCATAACAAAATGCGGAGGTCATAATTATATGCGGAGGTCGTAACAAGATACAACGATCATAAGATGCAAAGGTTATAACAAGATTCAGAGGTCATAACAAGAGACAGAGGTCATAAAAAGACGCACAGTTCGTAAAAAAATGCAAAGGTTATAACAATATGCAGAGGTCATAAATAGATGCAGATGTCATAACAAGATGCAGAGGTCATTACAAGATGCAAAGGTCATGACAAGATTCGGCGGTCATAACAAAATGCAAAGGTCGTAACAAGAGGCAGAGGTCATAATAAGATGCAGAGGTCATGACAAGATGTAGAGGTCATAACAAGATGCAGAGGACATAACAAATTGCAAAGGTCATTACAAGATGCAAAGGTCATAACAAGATTCAGAGGTCAATATGACAAGATGCGGATGTCATAACAAAATGCAAAGGTCATTACAAGATGCAAAGGTCATAAGATGCAGAGGTCGGTAACAAGATGCAAAGATCATAAGAAACAAAGGTCATAACAAGATGCAGAGGTCACAAAAAGTTGTAGAGGTCATACAATACAAAGGTCGTATCAAAATGTAATGTTCAAGCAAAATGCAGAGGTCATAACAAGTTGTGAAGGTCATAAGATGCAAAGGTCATAATAAAATGCAGAGGTTATGACAAGATGCAAAGGTCATAAGATGCAAAGTTAATAACAAGATGAAGGGGTCATAACAAGATGCAGAGGTCATAACAAGATGCAAAGGCAATGAAAAGATGCAGAGGTCATAACAAGAAGCAGATTTCTTAACAAGATGCAAAGGTCATAAGAAACAAAGATCATAACAAGACGCAGAGATCGTAACAAGCTGCAGAGGTCATACGAAGCAAAGGTTATAACAAAATGCAAAGTACGGACAAAATTCATACGTCATAAAAAGAGATGAAGGTTATAAGATGCAAAGGTCATAACAAGATGCACAAGTCATAAGAAAATGTAAAGGTCATGATACGATGCAGAGGTCATAACAAGATGCAGAGATTACAACAAATTGCAAAGGTCATGGCAAGAAGCAAAGGTCATAACAAGATTCGGAGGTCATGACAAGATTTAGATATCTTAACAACATGCAGAGGTCATGAAAAATTGAAAGGTCATAACAATATGCAGAGGTCATAACAAGATTCAGATGTCATTACAAAATTCATAAGTCGCAGAAAGATGCAGAGGTCATGACAAGATGCAAAGGCTCTAACAAGATGCAGAAGTCATTACAAGATGCAGAGGTTATGACGAGATGCAGAGGTAATGAAAAGATGCAGAGGTCATAACAAGATGCAGAGGTCATAACAAGATGCAAAGGTCATTACAAGATGCAGAGGTCAAAACAAGATTCAAAGGTCATGACAATATGCAGAGGTCATAACAAGATGCATAGGTCATAAAATGATGCAGAGATCAGAACAAGATGCAGAGGTCGTAACAAGGTGCAAAGGTCATAAGATGCAAAGATCATAACAATATGCAAAGGTCATTACAAGATGCAGAGGTCATAAAAATGCAAAGGTCATGACAAGATGCAGAGGTCATGATAAGATACAGTGGTCATAAGAAGATGCAGAAGTCATAACAAGATGCAGAGGTCAAAACGAGAATGAAAGGCCGTGACAATATGCAGAGGTATAACAAGATGCAGAAGTCATAAGATACAAAGGTCATAACAAAATGCAAAGGTAAAAACAAGATTCAAAAGTCATAACAAGAAGCAGAGGTCATAACAAGATGCAGAGGTCATAGATAAATGAGAAGATCATATCAAGATGCAGAAGTCATAACAAGATACAGTGGTCAAACAAGATGCAGAGGTTATTACAAACTGCAGACGTCATAACAAGATGTTTACAATGAGATATAGAGGTCATGAGAAGATGCAAAGGTCATAACAAGATGCAGAGTTCATAATAAGATGTAGAGGTCATGACAAGATCTAGAGGTCATAACAAGGTGCAGAAGTCATAACAAAATGCAAAGGTCATAAAAAGATGCAGCGGTCATAGCAAGATGCAGAGGTCATGAGAAGATGCAAAGGTCATAACAAGATGCAGAGGTCAAAACATGATTCAAGGTCATGACAATATGCAAAAGTTCATAAGATGCAAAGGTCTTGACAAGATGCAGAGGTCATGACAAGATGCAGAGGTCGTAACAAGATGCAGAGGTAATAACATGATGCAGAGGTCGTAACAAGATGCAAAGGTCATATGATACGTAGTTCATAACAAGATGCAGAGGCCATAATAAGATGTAGAAATCATAATGATATGCAGAGGTCATGACAAGATGCAGAGGTCAAAGAAAATGCAAATGTTATAACAAGATGCAGAGGTCATAAGATGCAAAGGGCATAACGAGATGAAGAGGTCATAACAAGATGCAGAGGACATAACAAGATGCAGAGACCATGACAAGATGCAGAGGTCATATCATAATGCAGAAGTCATAATAAGATGCAGAGGTCGTAACAAGATGCAAAGGTCATAAGAGACAAAGGTCATAACAAGATGCAGAGATCATGACAAGTTGCAGAGGTCAAAAGATACAAAGGTCATAATAAAATGCTAAGTTCAAGCAAATTGCAGAGGTCATAACAAGATCTGAAGGTCATAAGATGCAAAGGTCATAACAATGGTGTAGAGGTCATAAAGATGTAAAGTTCATAATAAGATGCAGAGGTCATAACCAGATGCCGAGGTCATAAAGAATTGCAGAGGTCATAGCAAGAAGCAAAGGTCATAACAAGATTCAGAGGTCATGACAAGATTCAGATGTCTTAACAAGATGCAGAAGTCATGACAGCATGCAAAGGTCATAACAAGATGCAAAGGTCATAACAAGATTCAGAAGGCGTAATAAGATGCAGGGGTCATAACAAGATGCAAATGCCATGAAAAAATGCAAAGGTCATAACAAGTGCAGAGGTCAAAACAAGATTCAAAGGTAATGACAATATGCAGAAGTCATAACAAGATGCAAAGATCATAACAAGATTCATAGGTCTTAACAAGAGGCAGAGGTCATAACAAGATGCACAGGTCAGATATGAATGCAAAGGTCATAACAAGATGCAAAGGTCATAACAAGATGCAGAGGACATAACAAAATGCAAAGGTCATTACAAGATGTGAACGTCATAACAAGATTCAGAGGTCAATACAAGATTTAGAGGCAATAACAAGATACAGAGGATATGACAAGGTGCTGTGGCCATAACAAGAGGCATAGGTTATTACAGGATGCAAAGGTCATAACAAGATACAGAGGTCGTAACAAAATGTAAAGGTTATAACAAGGCGCAGAGGTCATAACAAGATGCAGAGGTCATAACAAGATGTAGAAGTCATGACAAGATGCAGAGGTCATAACAAAATGCAGAGGTCGTTACAAGATGCAGAGGTCATGACAAGATGCAGAGGTCATAACATGATGCAGAGGTCGTAACAAGATGCAAAGTTCATATGATGCAAAGGTCATAACAGGATGTATAGGTCATAAGAAGATGCAGAGGTTATAATGATATGTAGAGGTCATGAAAAGATGCAGAGGTCAAACAAAATGCAAAGGTCATAACAAGATGCAGAAGTCAGACAAAATGTAAAGGTCATAAGAGGCAAAAGTCATAAGAAGATGGAGAGGTCATAACAAGATGCAGAGGTCATAACAAGATTCAGAGGCCATGACAAGATGCAGAAGTCATAACATAATGCAGAGGTCATAACAAGATGCAGGGGTTGTAATAAGATGCAAATATCATAAGACACAAGGGTCATAACAGGATGCAGAGGTCATGAAAAGTTGCAGAGGTCATACGACAGAAAGGTTATAACAAAATGCAGAGGTCATAACAAATTGTGAGGGTCATAAGATCCAAAGATCATAGCAAGATGTAGTGGTCATAACAAAATGCAAAGGTCATAATAAGATGCAGAGGTCGTAACAAGATGCAGAGGTCATAACAAATTGCAAAGGTCTTAGCAAGATGCAAAGGTCACAGAGAGATTTAGAGGTCATGAAAAGATTCAGATATCTTAACAATATGCAGAAGTCATGACAAGATGCAAAGTTCATAACAATATTCAGTGGTCATAGCAAGATTGGGAGGTCATAGCAAGATTCAGAAGGCGTAGTAAGATGCAGAGATCATGACAAGATGCAAAGGTCATAACAAGATGCAGAGTTCATAATAAGATGTAGAGGTCATGACATGATGCAGAGGTCATAACAAGATGCAGAGGTCATAACAAGATGCAGCGATCATAACAAGATGCAGAGGTCATGAGAAGATGCAAAAGTCATAAGAAGACGCAGAGGTCAAAACAAGATTCAAAGGTCATGACAATATGCAAAGGTCATAACAAGATGCAAAGGTCGTAACAAGATGCAGAGGTGATACCATGATGCAGAGGTCATAATAAGATGCAGAGGTCATGATAATATGCAGAGGTCATGACAAGATGCGGAGGTCAAACAAAATGCAAATGTCATAACAAGTAACGTAGGCTATGACAAGATGCAGAGGTCATAACATAATGCAGTAATGCAAAGGTCTTAACAAGATGCAAAGGCCGTAACAAGATGCAAAGGTCATAAGAGAAAAAGGTCATAACAAGATGCAGAGATCATAACAAGTTGCAGAGGTCAAAATATATAAAGTTCATAACAAAATGCAAAGTTCAAACAAAATGTAGAGGTCAAAATAAGATGTGAAGGACATAAGATGCAAAAGTAAAAACAAGATGCAGAGTTCATAGAAATGCAAAGGTCATAATAAATAAAGAGGTCATAACAAGATGTAGAGGTAATAACAAATTGCAAAGGTCATTAGTAAGATGCAAAGGTCGTAACAAGATTCAGAGGTCATGACAAGATTCAGAGGTCATGACAAGATTCATGTATTAACAAGATGCAGAGGTCATGACAAGACGCAAAGGTCATAATAAGATGCAGAGGTCATAACAAGATTCATAGGTGAGTACAAGATGCAGAGGTCATGAAAAGATGCGGAAGTGATAACAAGATGCAAAGGTCATTTCAAGGTGCAAAGCTCATAACAAGATGCAGAGGTCATAACAAGATTCAGAGGTCATAACAAGATTCATAGGTCAGTACAAGATACAGAGGTTATAACAAGATACAGAGGTCTTGAAAAGATGTGGAGGTCATAACAAGATGCAAAGGTCATAACAAGATGCAGAGATCGTAACAAAATGCAAGGGTCATAACAAGATGCGGAGGTCATAAAAAGATGCGAAGGTCATAACATACAAAGGTTATAACAAGATGCAGATGTCAAGACAAGAGGCAGAGGTCATAGAAAGATCCAGTGGTCATAACAAGATGCAGAGGTCGTAACAATATGCAAAGGTCATAAGATGCAAAGTTCATAACAAGATGCAGATGTCATGAAAGCAGGCAGATGTTATAACAAGATGCAGAGGTCATAACAAGATGCAGTGGTCGTAACAAGATGGAAATGTCAGAACATGCAAAGGTCATAACAAGATGCAGAGGTCATAATAAGATGCAGAGATCAAACAAAATGCAGAGGTCATGACAAGATAGATAGGTCATGACAAGATGTAAATGTCATATGATGCAAAGGTCATCACAAGACTCAGAGGTCATAACAAGATGCTGAGGACATGCCAAGATGCATAGGGCATAACAAAATGCAGAGGTTATAACAAGATGCAAAGGTCATAAGATGCAAAGTCATAACAAAATGCAGAGGTCACAACAAGATGCAAAGGTCATAAAATACAAAGGTCATAACAAAATGCAAAGGTCAAACAGAATGCAGATGTTATAACAAGATGCAGAGGTCATAACAAGATGCAGAGGTCATAACAAGATGCAGAGTTCATAACAAGATGAAGAGGTCGTAACAAGATGCAAAGGTCATACCAAGATGCTGAGGTCATGTCAAGAGGCAGAGGTCATAACAAGATGCAGTCGTCATAACAAGATGCAGAGGTCGTAACACGATGTAAAGGTCATAAGATGCAAAGGTCATAGCAAGATTCAGAGGTTATAATATGATGCAGAGGTCATAACAAGGTGCAGAGGACATGACAAGATGTAGAGATCAAACAAAACGCAGAGGTCATGACAAGATGCAGAGGTTGTGACAAGATGCAAAGGTCCTGAGATGCAAAGATCATAACAAGATGCAGAAGTCATAACAAGATGCAGAGGTCATAAAGATATGCAGAGGTCATGACATGATGCAGAGGGCATAAGAAAATGCAGAGGTCATAACAAGATGCAGAGGTCGAAACAAGATAAAATGGTCAAAAGAAGCAACTTCATGACAAGACGCAGAAGTCACAGCAAGATGCAAAGGTCATAAGATACAAAGGTCATAACAAAATGCAAAGGTCAAGCGAAATGCAGATGTTGTACCAAGATGCAGAGGTCATAAGATGCAATGATCAGAACAAGATGCAGATGTCATAACAAAATGCAAATGTCATGATAAGATGCTGAGGTCATAACAAGATGCAAAGGTCATAACAAGATTAAAAGGTCATAACAAAATGCAGAGGTAATAACAACATTCAAAGGTCATAACAAGATGCAGAGGTCATGACAAGATGCAAAGCTCATAACAAGATGCAAAGCTCATAACAAGATTCAGAGGTTATAACAAGATGCTTAAGTCGTGACAAGATGCAAAGGTCATAACAAGATGTAGCGGTCATATCAAGATACAGAGATTATAGAAAATTGCAGAGGTCATGACAAGATGCAGAGGTCATAACAAGATGCAAAGGTCATGACAATATGCAGAGGTAATTACAAGATGCGAAGGACATGAAAAGATGAAAAGACTGGAACAAGATTCTGAGGTCATAACAAGATGCAAAGGTCATAACAAGATGTAGCGGTCATATCAAGATGCAGAGGTTATAGAGAATTGCAGAGGTCATGACAAGATGCAGAGGTCATAACAAGATGTAGCGGTCATATCAAGATACAGAGATTATAGAAAATTGCAGAGATCATGACAAGATGCAGAGGTCATAACAAGATGCAAAGGTCATTACAAGATGCAAAGGTCATAACAAGGTTCAACGGTCATAACAAAATGCAGAGGTCATAACAAGACGCAAAGGTCATGACAAGATGCGGAGGTCATTACAAGATGCAAAGGGCATAACAAGATGCAAAGATCATAACAAGATTCAGAGGTCATAACAAGATGCAAAGGTCATGACAAGATGCTGAGGTCATGACAAGATGCAGAGGTCAAACAAAATGCGGAGGACA
>JAUUDW010635631.1:0-11117 GCA_032361385.1 Panulirus guttatus
GATCCAAACTTTTCTTCTTCCATAAGAGACAAGTAGTTGGTTCCCTTCCTCATGTCCTGTTAAGGGGTTTGAATTTAGGTTGTGCCTATGACTGAGTCTATATCAGACCCCTTAATTCTTCTTCAAGCTTCCCTAGGTCTTTTCTAATTCCTCCCCAAGTCTTCAACTTATTCTGCCTAGGTCATCCTCAGGTTTTCCTAGGTATTACCTTAGAAGTAAGACCATCTTAACTCTAATAACTCTTGTCTTATAGCTTTAAGTTTTATTGTTCCAGATGTCTTCGCATCTCCTCTGTTCTCAATTCCCCAAACATCTTAGAAATCACTCTTATCGTTTACGTAAGATGAGACCTATGGCTGATATTCTGTCTTGTTAGCCTCAAGCCTGGTCCCCATTCCATCAGGAACTCTGGGGGAACCTTATGCTAAAAACCTTAAAAACTTTGATAACTCATAAGCTTTCGTAAGCTTCTCATCTATACGTTCCACTCTTTACTGCTAAATGTCCGAAGCATGTGCCGCACATGACCGTGGTGTACCACATCATGTCCATAGTTTTGTCTGTCATGCCCATGGTGTAAACACACAAGCACACACACCTAAAGCCCTTGTTGTACCATATTGCGCTCCAGATGTGAACCATAACTGCCGATGCTGAGTGCTACATGAGAGTCGTCGTCTGCATCACCGTTACATAATCCGCCTGACGCGTGAAGGCAACAGACATTATAGCCATTGACCAATAGACAACGCCAGGATAGGTGACACATCAGCCACCATTACACTACAACAGGCGAATCCAGGCAGCTCCTTTTGGACACAGGCAGGCCGATACAGACAGAGGTGATGGAGTTGCTGCAAGGCTATTTGGGGTGGTGGAATTGGGTCAGGTAGTCGGAGAGGTTTATGGTCAACTTCCATCGGATATCACGAACCGTCGGCAGGCTGAGTGTGGGTCACAGTGTCACGGAGACCTTAAAGATATGGGGTGAAGACGGTTTATTATCACATAATCCCTCAAAAGGCACATGACCCTTACCTTCACACCGTCTTACGTCCTCTTTGCCTTGATCATACCTTCCTGACTCTCGCCTCCCACCTGCCTGGCCTTCGTCACGAGGACCACGGATCCAATGGTCTCTGCATCATGGATCCCCGTCATCAGGGACTTGTCTCTTAGGGCTCCTACCACCATGGACCTTATCTTCAGGGTTTCTACCATAATCTCTATAAGTCTGGTACTTTACTTTAGGGCCTCTATTGCTATGGTTTCGCCTGTGTCATCTTTTCATTTTTCTAATATTTTCATCTGTTTTATTATTTTTGTCTGTACTCTTAGGGTCTCTACTATCGTGGCTGTTCACAACCGTTTGCCTCACTTTTCCTTTCTTCACTTCTTCCTCTAATTTATGGTGGATTTCATTGTAGTTCTCAGCCTTCATATCCTATCGCAGTCTAAACTCTTATTTCAGGTTACTATTCTGAAGAAAAGCAATACCAGTTTACACAACTGGTAGCGGCAACAATACGTGGAATATAAGTTCTGGTAAATCTTAGAGAGGTTATATCCGAGTGTTGGGGGTTTTGGAGTGGTGGGCGGGTGTGTGTTGGGCAGAATACGATTGGCAGGAGAATGCTGCATCTCTTTATATGCTTGAGGAGCAGATACTTTCCATGTTAGTACCTGCTTGTGTCCTGACGACTCCGGCTGGCAGAGCCACTCTCCAACCTCGTACCTGCCCATCACACTCACTGGAAAAGCTTCAGTTAAGATTTTAATCGTTTTTTTTCTCTCTCTCTCTCGTGGACACAGAATGGATTAACGCCAGGCGTCCGTTGTTAGCACGGAGCAAAGAAGCGAGTTTTTGCTCCTTCAGCTTACCGGTGCAGTTAGTACTTCACATGCCTGTGTTGGTCTATGTTGTATGTTGGTCCTCTGTGTCGCATGTTGGTGATGGTCTGTGTCACACGCTGGTGCTGTTCCGCTATGTCACATGTTGGTGATGGTCTGTGTCTCATGCTGGTGTTCGTGGCCCCCCCATACAGCGTACCACCCACACCAGGGCAACCTCACTGTGGGCTCGCTGAGGACTACCAGACCCTGTCTCACATTATGGCCTATAACGGCACCTCTTTCCTGGCCTCTGGAGCCAGTGGTTTCTAAGCTCCTTTGTGACAGCCTTAAAGTTTCCTCTTCAGTTTCTCATCTCTCCCTTTTCAGTCGCCTCTCTGTCTCTCTTCAGCCTTTCTCTCTCCCTTTTCCGCCCACTCTCCTCCTAAAGCTGCTTCTTCGCCCCTCTTTACCAATTTGTATTTTCTTTTAAAGAGCTTTTCTCAGTCCCTCCTCACTTCCTCTTGGGCATCTCTTGGTCATCTTGAACGATATCATTTGTACTGCTGTCAGCTGCTAGTTTATCGTGGCAGCCATGCTCATGCCGTGGGCCGTAAAGCAAAACTATTACAGAGGTAAGAAAGAGTCTTCGTCAGACCTCAGTGGGTTTGTATGCTGAAGGAAACAGTCCCACAATCACCTCAGTGGTAAAGGAATAACAGACCAGTGATGTCATGGCCTTCTTGAGAAACCTCCAGACCCCTTTTGAGCAAGCTCTTACCGCATCCTGAGCAGCCTCCTAGCCCATCTTTAGCAGCCTCTTAGCCCATCTTGAGCAGCTTCTTAGCTCATCCATAACACCCTTTTAGCCCATCTTCAACAGGTTAAAACCCTAATCCCTTTAAGACTTACTGGTCTTATATCATCATCAGACTTACTGATCTTATATCAATATCAGACTTAGTGGTCTTATATCAATATCAGACTTACTGGTCTTATACCAACATTTGACTTACTGTTCTTATATCATCATCAGATTTTTTGATCAAATATCATCATCTGACTTACTAATCTCACATAATCATTAGACTTACTGGTCTTATAGCATCACTAATCTAACTGGTCTTATCTAATCGTCAGACTTACGGTTATACATAATCATCAGACCTACTCGTCTTATATCGTTATCAGACTTACTAGTTTTATATTTTCAGCAGACTTACTGGTCTTATTTCATCATCAGACGTACTGGTCCTGTATCATCATCAGACTTGCTGGTCTCATTTCATCATTTGACTTTCTAGTTTTATATCATCATCAGACTTACTAGACTTATTTCGTTCTCAGACTTACTGATCTCATATCATCATCAGACTTACTGTTCGTTTACCATCATTAGACTTACTGGTCTTAAATCATCATCAGATTTAATGGTCTTATATCATCACCTGGCTTAATGGTCCTATATCAACCTTACACTTACTGGACTTATATAATCATTAGATTTATTGGTCTTGTATCATCATCAGAGTCATTCGTCCTATATCATCATCAGACTAACTAGTCTTATATCATCATCTGATTTACTGGTTATAAATCATCAACATACTTACTGGTCTTCTATAATCATCAGACTCACTGAACTTATATAATCATCGGACTTAATGGTTTTATTTCATCATCAGACTTACTCGTCTTGCGTCATCATCAGACTTACTATTGTTATTTCTTCATCAGTCTTACTGATCATAACTCACCGCCAGACTCTGGTCTTATATCATTATCGGACCTCCTGGTCTTATTTCTTCATCAGATTTACTGGTCTTCTTTCATCATTAGACTTACTGGTCCTATATCATCATCAGACACACTGGTCATATATCATCATCGTCATCATCATCATCATCAGAGTTACTGATATCATGTGATCATGAGATTTACTGGTCTTATATCAACAACAGACTTACTGGTCTTTTATAATTATCAGATATACTGCTCTTATTTCATCATCAGACTCTTTGGTCTTATATCACCATCAGACTTACTGGTCTCATGTTCTCATCGGACTCACTGGTCATATGTCACCATCCTCAGAGTTACTGATCTCTCATCATCATCAGACTTACTGGTGCTTGTATCATCATCAGACTTACTGATATCATATCATGATCAGTCTTTCTGGTCATATATCATTATCAGACTTACTGGTCTTATATCATCATCAGAATTACTGATCTCATATCATCATCAGACTTGCTGATCCTTTATCATCACCAGACTTACTGATCTCAAATCATGATAGGTCTTACTGGTCTTATATCATCATCAAACTTACTGGTCTTGTATCATTAACAGACTTACTGGTCTTATATCATCATCCGACTTACTGATCTCAAATAATCATCATACTTGCTAGTCTCATATGATCATCAGACCTACCGGTCTTATGTTATATCAGACTTACTGATCTCATATCATGATCAGTCTTACTGGTCTTATATCATCATCAGACTTACTAGTCTTATATCATCATCAGGTTGACTGGTCTTATAACATCATCAGACTTACTAGTGTTATTTTTTCATCAGATTTACTGATCTTTTTTCATCATCAGACTTTCTGGTCTTTTATCATGATCAGACCTACTGATCTTATATAATTTTTAGACTTACTGGTCTTATTTCTTTATCCGATTTGCTGGTCATATTATTTCATCACTAGACTTACTGGTCCTATATCATCATCAGACTTGCTTGTCTTTTGTCATCATCAGACTTCCTGCTCTCATATCCCCATGAGACTCACTGCTTATATATCATCATCATCAGAGTTAGTGATCTCATAGCATCATCAGACTTACTGGTCTTATATCAACATTAATGTTAATGGTCTTGTATCATCATCAGACTTACTGGCCTTATATCATCATAAGACTTACAGATCCTATATCATCATCAGATATACTTTTCTTATCATCAAACTTACTGGTCTCATACCCTCATCAGACTCACTGGTCATATGTTATCAACATTAGAGTTACTGATCTCATATCATCATCAGACTTACTGGTCTTATGTCAACGTCAGACTTAATGATCTCATTTCATTATCAGACTTACTGGTGTCATATCCTCATAAGAAACACTAATCATATATCATCATCAAAGTTACTAATCTCATATCATCGTCAGACTTACTGGCCTTATATCAACGTCAGACTTACCGGTCTTATTTCATCATCAGACTTACTGGTCTTTTGTCATCAGATCCCTTGGTCACATATCATCATCATCAGAATTATTAATCACATATCATCATCAGACTTACTTGTCCTATATCAATATCAGACGTACTAATCTTGTATCATCATCAAACTTATTGGTGTTATATCATCATCAGACTTACTGAGCTCATATCTTGATCTGTCGTATTGGTCTTATATCAACATCAGATTTACTGATGTTACATAATCATCACACTAACTCGTGTTATATCATCGTCAGACTTATTAGGCTTATATCATCATCAGACAAACTGGTATTTTATCATCATCACACTTACTGGTCTCATATCCTCATCAGACTCACTCGTCTTGTATCAATATCAGTCTTACTGGTCTTATTTAATCATCAGACTTGCTGGTTTCATATCCTCATCAGATTCCCTGGTCAATATTGTCATCATTAGAGTTAATGATCCCATATCATCATCATACTTACTGGTCTTATATCAACATAAGACTTACTGGTCTTGTGACATCATCAGACTTACTCGTGTTATATCATAATCGGACTTACTGAACTCATATCATTATCACTCTTGCTGGTTATATATCATCATCCGGCTTACTGATGTTATATCATCATCAGACTTGCTAGTCTTATATCATCATCAGACTTATTGGACTTATATCATCATAAGACTTACTGGTTTTACATCATCATAAGATTCACTGGTCTTATATCATCATCAGACTTACTTGTCGTATATCATAATGAGACTTACTGGTCTTGTATCATCTTCAGACTTACTGGTCCTATATCATCATCAGATTTACTGGTCTTATGTCATCAGAATCGCTGGTCTTATATCGTCATCAGACTTACTGATATCGTATCATCTTCAGTCTTACTGGTCTTATATCATTATCAGATTTACTGCTTTCATATCATCAGACTTAATGGTCTCAAATCAACATCACACTGACTGACCTCATATCATCATCAGATTTACTGGTCTTATATCATATACAGACATACTGGTCTTATATCATATACAGACATACTGGTCGTATATCATCATCACACTTACTGATCTAATATCATCATGAGACTTACTGGTCTTATATCATAATGAGAATTACTTGTCTTTTTTCTTCATCAGACTTACTGGTCATATGTCATCATCAGACTTACTTGTCTTATATCATCATCACACTTACTGATCTAATATCATCATGAGACTTACTGGTCTTATATCAACATAAGACTTACTGGTCTTGTATCATCATCAGGTTTACTGGTGTTACATCAGCATCAGACTTACTCCTCTCATATAGACATCAGACTTACTAGTCTTATATCATCATCAGCCTTACTGCTCATATATCATCATCAAACTTGCTGATCTCATATCATGATCAGTTTTGCTGGTCTTATAGCATCATCAGACTTACTGGTCTCATATCGTCATCACATTCCCTGGTCTTATATCATCATCAGACTTACCTGTCTTATATCATCATCAGACTTACTGGTCTTATATTACCATAAGACGAGCTAATCTCATATCATTATCATTCTTACTGGTCTTATACCAATATCAGACGTACTGGTCTTGTTTATTCATCAGATTTACTGATCTTATTTCAACATCATGCATACTGATCTCATATAATCATCAGACTTACTAATCTTGTACCATCTTAGACTTACTGGTCTTATATTACCATAAGACGAGCTAATCTCATATCATGATCATTCTTACTGGTCTTATATCATCATCAGACCTAATGGTCATATAACATCATCATATTTACTGCTCTTATATCATTATCAGACTCAATAGTCATATATCAACATCAGGGTGACTGATTTCATATCAAAACAGTTACTGGTCTTATATCATCACACGTACTGGTCTTATATCATCATCGGACTTACTAATCTCATGTCATCATAAGACTTACTGGTATCATATCATCATCATACTTACTGGTCTTATATTATAAGCAGACGTATTGATCTCATATCATTATCAGAATTACTGGTCTTATAGAAAATCAGACTTATTGTTCTTGTATCATCATAAAACTTACTGGTCTTATATCAACATAGGACTTACTGATATCATATTGTCATCAGACTTACTAGTTCTACACCATCAGATTTACTGATCTCACTTCACGATCAATCTTACTGGTCTTATATCATCATCAGGCTTACTGGTCTTATATCAAAATCAAACTGAATGATCTCATATCATCATCAGAGTTACTGGTCTTATATGATCACCAGAAATACTGGTCTTATGCCATCATAAGCTGTCATTATCAGACTTACTGGCCTTACATCATCATTAGACTTACTGGTCTTATATCATCATCAGACAAACTGATCTCATATCATCATTAGACTTACTGGTCTTATATCAACATCAGAGTTACAGATCTCATATAATGATCAGACTTAAGATTATCATATCATCACCAGACTTACTGGTCGTATGTCATCATCAGATTTACTGAACTCATATCATGATCATTCTTACTGGTGTTAGATCATCATAAGTCTTACTGATCTAATATCATGGTCAGTGTAACTGCTCTTATATCATCATCAGACTTACTGGACTTATATCATCATCAGACTCGCTGGTCTTATATCATTATCAGACTCACTGATGTTATATCATTATCAAACTTACTGGTCTTATTTCATCATCAGACTTACTTGTCTTATATCGTCATCAGATTTGCTGGTCCTATATCATCATCAGATTCACTGTACCTGTATCTGTCTCCAGGTCCCAGGCAGTGTGGGATGTCTGTCTCCAAGCCACAAAGTCTAAGAAAGTGTGGGATGTCCATCGCCCAGCCACCAGGTCCCAGGCACGGTGGAACGTCCGTATTCCAACTACCAGGTCCCAGCAAGTGTGAGACGTCCCTATTTCAGCTACCAGGTCCCAGGCAGTGTGGGAGTGTCCCTATCCCAGCCGCAAGGTCCTAGAACGTGTGGGACGTTCCTATTCCAGCCACCAGGTCCCAAGCAGTGAGGGATATCTTTATCCCAGCCACCAGGTCCCAGACAATGTGGGACGTCCCTATCCCAGCCACCATTTCTAGGTAGTGTGGGACGTCTGTATCCGAGCCACCAGGTCCCAAGCAGTTTGGGAGCTCCCTATCTCATCCTGCAGGTCCCAGGAATTGTGGGACTTCCCTATTCCAGCCACAAGGTCCCAGACAGAGTGGAACGTCTGTTTCCCAGCAAGCAGTTCCCAGATATTGTCGGACCTCCTTATCCCAGCCTGCATATCCCTAGGCAATATGTGACGTCCTGATCTCAGACAGAGTGGCACGTCCCTATCCCAGCCAACAGGTCCCAAGCAGAGTGGGATGTCCTAATCCCAGGTACCAGTCAGTGTGGACCGTCCCTATTTCAGCCTGCAGGTCCCAGGCAGTGTTGGGCGTCCCTTTCTCAGCCACCAATTTCCATGAAGTGTGGGGCGTCCCAATTCCAGCTAATAGGTCCCAAACAGTGTGGGACGTCCCTATCCCAGCCACCAAGTCCCAGGCAGTGTGGGACGTCCCTATCAAAGCCATCAGTTCCCAGGCAGTTTTGAACGTCACTCCCACAGCCACAAGGTCCCAGGCAGTATGGGACGTACCTATACCTGCCTCCAGGTCCCAGACAGTGTGGAATGCTCGTATCCCAGCCAAAAGGTCCCAAACAGTGTGGGGCGTCCCTACACCAGCCACCAGGTCCCAGTCTCTGTGGGATATCCCTGTCCCAGCCACAAGGTCACAGGAAGTGTTCGACGTCCTTATTTCAGCCAACAGGTTCCAGAGAATGTGGAACGTTCTTATCCCAACCTGCAGGTCCTAGGCAGTGTGGAACGTCACTATCTCTGCTGTCATGTCCCAGACAGTGTGGGACGTCCTTATCCCAGCCAGCAGGGCCCAGGCAGTGTGGGATGTCCCTATCCCAGCCTGCAATCGCAAGGCAGTGTAAGACGTTCCTATCACAGCTACCATATCCCACAAAGTGTGTTTCGTCCCTATCCCAGCCACCAGGTCCTGCAGAGTGGGACGTCCTTGTCCCAGCCACCAAGTCCTAGTCAACGTGGGACTTCCCTATCCCAGCCAACAGGTCGCAGGCATTATGGGACGTCCCTGCTCCAGCCATCAGGTCCCATCCAGTGTGGGACGTCCCTATCCTAGCCACCAGATCCCAAGTAGTGTGGAACATCTCTATCCCAGCCACTAGGTCCCACACAGTCTGGGACATCCCTATCCCAGACACCAAGTTCTAGACAGTGTGGGACGTCCCTATCCCAGCCTGCAAGCCCAAGGCAGTGAAGGACGTTCCCATCCCAGCTATCAGATCCCACAGAGTGTGTTACCTCCCTATCCCAACCACCGGGTCCTAGGCAGAGTGGGACGTCCCTGTTCTAGCCACCAGGTCCCAAGGAGTGCGGGACGTCCCTATCCCAGATATCAAGTTCCAGGCACTGTGGGACACCCCTATCCCAGCCACTAGGCCACAGGCAGTGCGGGATATCCTTCTCCCAGGCATTAGGTCCCAGGCAGTGTGAGATATCTCTATCTCAGCCACCAAGTCCAAAGCAGTGTTGGATGTCCTTCTCAAGGCCAAGAGGTCCTAGGTAGTGTGGGACGTCCCTATCCCAGCCAACAGGTCCCAGGTAGTTTGGGACATCTATATTCCAGCCACCAGGTACAGACAGTGTGGGACGTCCACATTCCAGCTAAAAGGTCCCAGACAGTGTGGAACGTGCCTATCAAAGCCACAAGGTCCCAATAAGTGTGGCACGTCCCTAGCCTAGCCAGCAGGCCCCAGGTAGTGTGGGACGTCCTTATCCCAGCCTGCATGTCCCAGGCAGTGCGAGATGTTCCTATCAAAGCCATCAGGTCCCAAGCAGTGTGGGATGTCTCTATCAAAGCCACCAGGTCCCAGGCAGTGTGGGACGACCCTCTCCAGGGACCATGTCCCAGGAAGTGTTGGACGTCCATATCTCAGCCACCAGGTCCCAGATATTGTGGGACATCCCTAATCCAGCCTGCAGGTCCAGGGCAGTGTGGGACGTCCCTATCCAAGCCACCAAGTCCCACATAGTGTGGGACGTCTCTATTCCTGCCTGCAGGTTCTAGTCAGTGTGAAACGTCATTATGCAAGCTACCAGGTCCCAGTTAGTGTGGGACGTTCCTATCCCAGCCAGCAGATACCAGGCAGTGTGGGATATCTGTCTCCCAGGCACTAAGTTTTGGACTGTGTGGGACGTCCTTATCCCAGCCACCAGATCCCACAAAGTATGGGACATCCCTATCCCAGCCGGAAGGTCAGGCAGTGCGGGACGTTCCGACCCCAGCCAGTAGGTCCCAGACAGCTGGGACGTCCCTATCCCATCTTACAGGTCCTAGGCAGTGTAGGATAAGTACCACGAATGTTGTCCACAACATCGGCAGCGCATACGTGACAACAACAAACCGTGGATAACAGCGAGAATTTTTAAGATGATGGAAGACCGGCGGAGGGCGTGGGATCGTGGTAGAATTGACCAAGGAAGACACTTGTATAATAAGGTGAAAATGGAAATCAAGTAAACGAAGAAAACGACAGCACAGAAAATAGAGCAACACTCTGCAAACTCAACCAAATTTGCAAAAGACTTAAAATCTGTTTTAGGTTGCCAGAAAAAGAAACTAAATATCCAGTATTTAAGTAATTTAGGTGAACACCAAGTATGTCAAGAGATAAAGTCCCACTTTACAAACATTTGTACATTTTTCCCACACATAGACACGAGTCAGTTACCAAGCTTCTTACCGGCATATGCAGCACCATCCATAGACAGACTAGATGTTTATCGTGCACTAATGTCATTAAACCTAGGGAAGGCATCACCACCTGACTTTCCCCAGATACCTTCTCAAGGAGTTTGCTTACGAGATCAGCGAACCATTGACGCGTATATCTAATAATTGCTTGATGTACGGTTATTTCCCCACAATTTGGAAATGTGCCACAATTACTCCACTACCCAAAAAGTCTA
>JAUUDW010635642.1:0-11117 GCA_032361385.1 Panulirus guttatus
TGACGCAGACCGACCTTCACTGGGAACCAGTCACTCTCTTCTTTTCCTACTCGTACACATGCCTTACACCCTTGATATAAACTTTTCACTGCTTCCAGCGGTTTACCTCCCACACCATATATTCTTAAGACCTTCCACAAAACCTCTTTGTCAACCCTATCATATGCCTTCTCCAGATCCATTAATGTTACATACAAATCTATCTGTTTATTTCTCACATACATTATAAATACAAAGGGTAGGGGATTAAGAATTCTAACTCCTAATTCCTTGTGTGTCGTAGAAGGTAACTAAGAGGGGCTGGAAAGCAACCACTTATTGTATTTTGCGTTCTAAAAGATTTAACAGGTCAAGAATCCAAGCTGTGGAAATTAAATTGAAAGGAGCATGAGTTACAATTACACAGAACAAAGAAAGTAATAAGGGGGCATAAAAGAGATTTTATATGGCAGGGAATGCAAAGGGAAGGAACTGTGGAGTGGAAGAGAAGGTGAAAACCAATACTTTGATGTTTAGGCATGTGTAAAGAAGGCAAGATGGGGAGTTTAAGAGAAGAGTATGTGATAGTACAATTAAAGGGATTGGTGTGAGAGGAAGACCACTTGTGATGTGGAAATAGAGCGAAAAACTACTAAAGGGATAGAAATGGGGGGGTGAACAGATGGAATGGTGTATGCAAGGGAGGCATGTAAGAACTGGGATAAGTGGAGACTTTCTGTGGCCACCCCCTTGATGGGAGTTCCCAAAGGGAATGGGTATTAGAGATTTAGATACATAGATAAGAACAGGAGCCATAAAAGGAGTGCTCATCCTCCTTGAAAGCTCTAGCTTGGGTGTCTGAATATGTGGATATAAAAATGATAAGAATGGAGGTACTGATAAAATGATTGAGGAATGAAACTGAATGTTCTGGCTTTGAGTGAAACAAAGTTTAAGGGTAAGGGGAAGAATGGTTATGGAAGGTCATACAGGTAAAGTCTGGGGTTGTTACAGGGACAAAAGCTAATGGGAAGAGGTATCACTACTCACAAAGCAGTTGTGGCAAAGTGTGAAGGAGTGTAAGGAAGTGAGCTCAAGACTGATGTGGCTATCAATGAAAGTAGACAGCAAGAGATTGGTAATTATTATTGCTTTATGCAACTGGCCATGAGAAGAAAGATACTGAAAGGAAAGTGTCTTAAGAGCAGATGAGTGTGTGTGTCAGCAGTTTTGATGCAAGAGACCAGCTATAAGTGATGGGTGGTTTAAACGAAAATGAGTCTCACTTCGCACACTTCCCCAACCCAAACACCGTATATCCGTCACCCAGTCATCAAACATTCAATAATTCCTCAAAGTACACCCTTCATCTCATCTCTGCCTGTTACCACTTTCCCATTTTCCTTCTCCACCAGTGATCCCAAGTATTCTCTTCCTTCCACTCACTCACTCCTTTGCTGTTAAGTAGTACCCATACATCTCCCTTTTCTCTTTCAAAAAGATTGTGACACTGTACTTTAACAAAACTGTGATAGTGTTGGTAGTAATCCTAAGAAAATATAAGCATAAAGGTTTTGCACAGATCATTTTACTTATGTATTACTGGATGTCATTATATCTGTAGATATGCAACTGCGGGCTTGTTTCAAAGATGTAGATTTTGTATTTCCCTGTCACACCCAGTTTCAACCTTACAGTGAACACAGAGTACCGTAAATAAAACACAGGAATAAATCAGTCATAAATAAAACACTGGCATATATCAGTCATAAAAAGATATCCTCAAAACTCAAACCACCACTTCCGTCATTACAAATGTATGGACTGCATACAATTTATCTAATAACAAATGATACAGAAATGATTACCTATGGACAATTGACAGCCTGTAGGCAGTGTAAAACTTTTTTGTCAAAATACAAAATAAAAAACTCTGTGACTGTAATACATAGTACTATAAAAAACTCTGTGACTGTAAAACATAGTACTATATACAAACCAAGAGTTAACTCTTACTTTAAATATTTTTTTATTTATTATACTTGATTGCCGTTTCCCGCATTAGCGAGGTAGTGCCAAAAAACAGATGAAGAAAGATCCATCCACTCATATACATACAAGTACATATATACATACAAGTGCATATATGCACAATACATATATATACATACACATGTATGTATTCCTACTCACTCCCTCCATCCATTCCTGGCGTTACCCCACCCCACAGTAAATAACATCGCCACACCCTGAGTCAGCGAGGTAGTGCCAGGAAACAGACGAAAAAGGCCACATTTACTCACACTCGGTCTCTCATTTCTTTAGATATATGACATTATTCTTGTGGTTTCATAAACTTAAATTTCTTATTTTTCTTTTGGAAATTGTGTCTATTATCTATGTCATCATCCTTGAAAAGATTCATCTTTTTCCCTTGAATATTTTCCCTGAAGTTTCCTTTGCTTTGATCAATGCCCTTAAAGCTGTTTCTTCCCCTATCATTGCCCTGGAAGCTTCTGCTTCCAGAATTACTGCCTCTGTCTTTACACCTGAAGTTGCCTCTACCTCTCCCGCCTCTACCCTTACCCATGAAGTTGCCCCTACCTCTGTCTTTGTTCCCAAATGCACCTCTCCCTGGACTATTCCCCAGAAAAATGGGTCTTGTTCCTCTAGTTTTTCCCAATGATTTCCCTTGGCTGCGGCCACTCTCATAATTCCTTTTGCTGCCACTGCTGCTGGAAGTCCTCTCAGCAGTAACACTCTCATCATTTTTTTCACTGCTGTTACTACTGAATGTCTTCTCATCAGCAACATCACAAAAGTTACTGCCATCTCTCTTGCTTTCTGTATTATAATCATCTAAATGGTCACTCTTCCTCTTTCTGTATTTATTGGTAGGTTGATAACACTCAGCCATTTCCTCTGCAGTCACATCAGTATCCATCTGGGTGAGTATTTCTGGTGGTGAGGTCCTGGAGGTATAAGTTTCACATTAGCAGACCTTCTTCACGTTAACCATCATTCAGTATAATTATGAATTTCATCATGAATATTGTGAAGCTCAAAAAACTGAAGGCAGGATCTGAATCATAGATACAAGCACAACCAAAAAGTTAAGCCTCTTAGGAAGACTCCATATTGCATAGAAAGTAAAAAATGACTGATAAAATGGTGGGAAACGAAAGACATGGATGAAGGATTGACACAACACTACATAATTATGCTCTTATGTCTCTCTCTCATAACCTTGGGGCAAAGAAGCTGAATTATGAACAAAATCTGGGAACAAGTGTCAATATTGCTACAAGGACATGATAGTGGACTGAATAAACTATAACATGTGGACTTCTATTTCCCCATTAAGTAAATCTTCAATAAAATTACAACTATTTAGTTATTTTGTTAATATGTGGAAACTTATGAAAATCTTATCAATGTAATAATTTCACTTGCTATAACAGTATTATACATGAAGCATCCACACAAAACATGTACTCACAGATGGGTAAGTTCCCCCTCAGTTGGATGGGTAATAAAGCTCAGGGACAATGTGGAGGAACAACAAGGAATATCGTCAAAAAGAAATATCAGAACAATCCAAGAAATCCAACTAAACTTGACATTCAGAGTACCGTATGATGTGAAGAGTCGTGTTTGTGAGGATACGGCATGGTACTTCTTGTACCTCTATATATGGACTCCTTGTTTCTAATATTTTTGTTATCTATAACATCAAAATAACTTTTTGCAGCATATTCTCAATGGCAATTTGGACAAGTGAAAACAGAATATATCAAATTATGCTCCATTTAAAATGACAGTTACTGTTCTTATTTTGAAAATCTTAAACGAATATAGTGATGCACCCTTGAACCATGATGAGAAGCTGGCAAAAGAATTTAGTTGTTACAGACTAGTGATTAAAATTTACATTATACAAATTTGGTTAAATGTCAGCAAAATTTGTATTTTGTCATTAATTTCAAGATTTATAGGGGCTTCAAAGCCAATTTGTTATCCAATCATACTGTAAACAATATCTGGTATTTAAGCTGTCATATATAGGACTTTACATTAGCAGTCACCTTAAGTAATGAGCTATTTGAGAATTCCTGACTTTCAAAGGATAAGTGGATGTCCATGTGTTAGCTATACTACTGACACCTCAATATTGTTACCAGACTGACAGGAAACCAGAGATACACTGATCTTATTTATTATCTAATCATCATTATTGCTAGTGTTGTTATACATTTTTTTTTTGCTTCCAATATTTGTGGCATTATTCTCCTTTTACTTGTGCTGAATGTGAGGTGGTGCATCATGTTCACATTTTCTGTTGTTGGAAAAGGTTACCTGCCTCTGTCATCAGAAACTGTATGTGTTACTTTCTTTTCTTGTCTTCAATTAGTGATTGTAGCTGTATATCCCAGTTTTTCACTATAAATAAAATATATTTTTACACTTATTTCCCTAGGTTTAGGGGAGAAAGAATACCTACATACCTCCTACATGCCATACAAGATAACTAAGAAGGGCAGCAGCAGAGAGCTGGAATTTCTCCCTTCCTGCATTACTTTCCAAAAGAAGGAACAGAGGAAGTAGCTAAGAGAGGATTTTCTCCTCTAAAGCTTATTTATCTGTTACTGAAGTTATATTACTAACGTGAAAAACACTGACACGTGATAAAAGAAAGACGTTTTGTAAATGTATAAGTGCTCCATACCATGCAACCTATTATATTCATCACTGTTAACCAATGGCCCAAGGATCATTTCAAACCCTGAGTAGTTTTGGCCACTACTGAAAAAATTGTCACACCGGCACATTACTATTCATAATAACCGAATAACCTAACCTATGAAATCTATTAGCATTAACTGAAAACTAAATACTCTGACATCAAGCACTCTGAATATATATAAACTTATGAGAATCCACCTACCTGTGGTGTCCAAACACTGAAATAAATCTCATCAATATTAATGTTTCCTTACTGAAAGTAGGACTGACTTGCATACCATGGTAATATTTCTCAGGATGTCAATTATTTAGACAAATATAAAATAAATGTTAAAAACAAATACAGTAAACAATCTGATACTGACATACAAACACAGTATCAAATGAGGAGCTAAAACTTACTTTGTGACCTTGTACATTCCAATTAATTTATCTTCATTTAATTTTTCAACATCCACATCCATTCCACCAAAGGAAAGTCGGCAGGGCAAGAAGTCCATGCAGTCATAGTATGAATTAACCATCACAATTCTATCTCTGTAAATAATATTATGGTTACAGTTTACTCTTTGTTAAAGATTTGTTAAAAATAATATGTAACAACAAAACTGATTGCTGACTAGATTATAGATTAATCCCAGTTTGGCATAATATAGTTCATGTGGCTTTCCATGTGTTGAACATAAATTCACTGAAAAAAAACTCTCTAATCTGATTCAAACATTTACTCTTCCTTCCATCTTTCATTATGTATCTTCATTTCAACATTCTTCTCATATACTTTCATAGAGTCAGACATTCTTTTAGTATTCCAAATTTCAGTAAATCATATTATCAAATCTGTGAAAGCACAAGTGATTATATCAATTACAACAGCTAATACACATGATAGAAAGATTTCATGTGTTGACTATATGAAATTGTTTCATCTGTGATGATAAACCTTCATGTATGTGTAATGCTGAATACACAGAAAAATGAAACATAAGAAAATACAACTGGAAAAGTGAATATGATCACATTACGTAAAAAAAATGGGATGAAAAATATTAAGGATTAATACAGAGCTTAAAAGCACTGGATGACTATGCTTGAAAAAAAAAAGAGAGATATACACACTGTAAGAAATGCCCATCTAAGAAATCAACGTAAATATATCCCTGTTTATATACTTACTCATTTACTTCCTGCCCTACGAGTCCCTTCTATTTTCATGGGGCTTCCACAGAGATAAGGCAGCCACCCACATCCACTGGGCAGGACCATACTTAATAAACTCTAGTGATGTTGTATGTGTGTGTCTATGTAGAAAGATTGCAAGGCACTTGAGCAGTGCTTGATGTCTTCACTTGCTCAACATTTCCCACATATGAAGACAGCACCAGGAACAGAGGAAAAATGGCCCAATTTGCTAACATTTACTTTTTAGCTATCGGATACAATGCACCAAAATTAGAGCCCCCTACCTACAGCAAGGCCCCACAGGCCTCTCCATGGTTTCCCCTGACCACTTCATATCCCTTGGTCCAGCCCACTGACAGCAAATTGTCCACCATATACAACATCTCTCCTAGGACCTACCTAGGACCCCTTTTCCAGAAGCTCATGCACTACAATCAGTAGCAAGTGCAGGATGGACTTCTCTAAAGCACCAAGTTCATCGATGAGACTGTGCTCTACTTCATCAGCTGACAATGACAAAGCATTGCCAAAGGTGACTCTTTACTTGCAGTGTAACCTTAAGAAGGCAAAGTCTGGCAACACATACACACAAATACAGATGGGTCAGGATACAGCATGACACAGGTAACAAGAATGCTTGCACTAAAACAGTTTGTGTCATAACGACCTTAGATTCTATGTATATGGGGGTTAGGGCCCATAGGCCAAAAATACATGAAGTATCACTCAAAACAAATACAATTAACAATATCATTCACTGAGTAAAAGACCAGTTCCCTCTAACTGACAGCTGTATTGTTCTTTGTGGTACTCAGCAAGTAAAAATGCTACTGACAAGAATTGTGCAGAAAAAGTATAGAAAAAATACAGTGTACCAGACCATTCACTACATGAAATATCAATATTTCAAGCCAAATAATCAATAGCCTCTCTCTGAAAGCATGACCCATTTTTCATTTTTTCTTACTAAGTTATTCATTTCTAATGCACATATTAGTCAAGAACACATTAAAGAGAACTCAGTTGCCCGTGTCGTCTCAGCTAACATAAGAAAAAAAAATATAAATAAATACAATTTACAATATCATTCACAAACTGTAAGATCAATCTTTTGAAAAGTAGAGCAAACAGGACTCTAAAGAGAAAGGTTTGGCAAGTTTTTTCCTTCATTTTCTTTAATACAGTACATGCACTACTGAAATTAGCATGTATGTGGTTAACCCCAAAGAGAAAAGTTACCTTCAGTGAACTTCTATCATCAACAAAGGACAAAAAAGAGCACTATCTTATTTAGGAACTTCTCACTCCAAAGAAGCCACCATTTCCAGCTACTGATTATAGTATGGCCTTGAAGGTACTGGAGCCTTACATATGGGGGTCCTGGGATTATACAATTATGGTATAACCTCTTAATCCCTTAAGATCTACAATGGAGCTCCTTAAGGACCAGTTCTTTCTCAGTCCCTTTTATATCCTCTCCTATATGACCTTCAACCATCTCCTGCAAACAAAAAAAATCAAGGTCCTCACATCTAAATGACCTTACAGGCACACAATGGCACCCTGAGAAACAACAACAAACATGTAATTCTAAATCACACAATTGGAACACTAGTTCGCTGAGAAAAGAATACTGGCATCTCCACAGAAATTTTCAATTACCCTTCTAACCCCACACAGACACGAATCCAAGCTGTATTTTACCACCACTGTGAATGGCCAATCACTGCCATTCGATAAAACTACTAAATATTCTGGGCATTTGATGCATATTATAAACTGACAGAAAAGCAACAAACTAAATGCCCTCACAACACTTAATGGTATCATATTTCGGCAAGGAAAAGAGCCCTTAGTATCGTCCCCTAAAAATTCCTCCACTTCACCTCAAACAATACCTCATCTGCCTGGCAAGCCATCATGTTGAGAGATAATATGAGAAATCTGAAAATCAAACTCAAAAGCATTCAGAACAATCATTCACCACCTAGTAAGCATAAACAACCAACACCCACACAATGAAACACAGATTTTCCTAATACAATTCCACCTCAATATGCTCAGCACTCGATTCTTTGCAAAAGCACGTGACCATTCTAATCCAAACCACTCTATACAACTATCCAACAACCCCTAGGCAGAAAAAAAGAAGCCTTCCCTGCCTTAAACGTCAGCATCCTTTATATGATCATAGATCACCATCCCAACAAACACATCTTCAACAAAAAATTTAAACATGAAAAATGCTTCAACAGGCATTAAACATATGCCCCTAACCCAGTCTAAAACAATTCCACTGGTCATACATCTATCAGAATCTACACTCCCTTGGCATGTTCAAATTACTCTTTCTTGTTAGTGCTCTGGACAACACCTATCTCTATATAAGCTTATACATTAAGAATACACTAAAACACTGGTTGTTACATTTTCTAGCTGCTATCCGGTCCCCTTGGCAATATTCATGTTTCAACAACTACTCATCCTCAAGGCTGCCATATTTGAGATATTATTAATTTACCAAAGCACTAAGGTAGATATGTTTCATGAGGAACTCATGCCATCTTCAACTTACGCTCCTTCATGCAGTGATGACAACTGATCTTGGTACAGATTCTGCCGTTCTTCATTTTCCTCTTGCAGCTGAGCCTTTTCTTTACTTTTCTTCATGAACTGGAAAAACAATTGATTTCAGATTAAACTGCAAATAGCATGTAACTTTTATTTTTTTCATTTCTATCTATATCTTCCTAAATTTCACTCATTTCCTCCTATCAAATTTAATGATACAACAATTATTATAATTACATTGACATGTTAGGCATAACCATATCCTCAACACAATGAATTACACAACATTAGCCGAGAGTTTTGTGTAGGTGTTGCTACCTTTTTTCTCTGTCAGGTGTCACCTCTCTTCAACTATCCATATAATATATATCTCTGGGGATAGGGGAGAAAGAATACTTCCCACGTATTCCCTGCATGTCGCAGAAGACGACTAAAAGGTGTGTGAGAAGGGGGGCTGGAAATCCTTCCCTACAGTTTTTATTTTTTCAAAAATTTTTACTTTTCCATCCCAATGGTGTGATGCTACACTTTCTGGTCTACTAAAGAATTAGTGTTTATAGGTATATATATTTTTCATATATATTCGCCATTTCCCGCATTAGCGAGGTAGTGTTAAGAATAGAGGACTGAGCCGTAAAGGGAAAATCCTCACTAAAGCTGGAAATCCTCCCCTCCTGTTTTTACTTTACCAAAAGAAGGAACAGAGAAGGGGACCAAGTGAGGATTTTCCCTCTAAGGCTCAGCCTTTTGTTGTTAATGCTACCTCGCTAATGCAGGAAATGGTAAATTTGTAGGAAAAAAATATAAATACCTATAAACACTAATCTTTTAACAGACCAGGAAGTGTGGTACCACATCACTGGGTTGGAGACTGCGAAACACACACATAAAAATACATACGGAAAAGTAATAAACTGCTGATACAGACAACTTCCATTAGCCAACTGAGTCTTTAACAGTATTATAGGAATATTTCATCAACTCTTCTGCAATCCTAATAAATTTTGGTCGCAACTGATGGAATTCAGAGTTTAAGAACACCATCACTCTGACTTTCCTTTAAAAGAATTACCAAGGAGAATGGTTAAAGAGGCAATCGTAAAAAGGTAAAACTACCATGTCAGACATCAAACTATTTGGAAATTCAAATTTTGTTTTATCAATGGTGTCTGTGTTTTAGATGGTTTTGACCTTCATTTCTACAACAAATCACTACCTTTTGAGATATCCCCCTTCATATAATGATAATGGGGGACCCATGGTGGGAACCTGGATTTTGGTTGGGGAAAATCACAAAAAGGTAGTAATGTGTATTAGAAATGAAAGTCAGAATTGTTCAGAAGATATCAAAAATCATCGGATTTTTTTCTAAACAAACTAAAACTAACTTAACAAACCTAGGTAGATGTCCAAAACTGTGATAATACCCACAAAAAACTGTAAATGGAAAACTCATGGGTTTAAGAGCAGAATGATGAAGCGTTCAAGAGAAATTTTGTGTCCTCATGTTTTAAGTAACTAATGAAATATACAATGTTTCACACACGGATCTGAGCTGTATCCAAAGAAAGCTATTCCTCGTATATCTAAACAGTACTTTTGTGTTTACTAAGACCAATCAGGTGTGAGCACTACCACAATATCCTTTTTTTTCTCAATGATTATCAATCTTTTTTCTTGTTGTACCAACTTAATTAAACATTCTGGACTGCGTACACAGTTACTCCGACACAATTCAGTTTTAAGCTTAAAGGACAGAAGCCCCACAGGGCAACGTGCAGTGGGAGAAAACATCAGTTACGAGTCCTGTATACAATGTGAGGCTTATACTAAGGGCATATACCGGCCTGAGGTGTTCTCTTTACACACATCCTTTTGTGAAGCGAGTGTTCTCTGGGGGTAGCCCTTGGCCCCGTGTTGTCTAAGGTCTGATTAGGTGACGCGTCCCGTGTATGGTCTGTGCTCTGAGATTTCAGCTAACACGAATGGATTTACTTACCTTCAGCTCCAAGACTGCCTTGGACAGCTTTTTACCGATTAATCTCTCCTCTGTGTGCATGATGGAAGTGACTGGGAGACGGCAGTAACTAACAAGATACTTCCTCTCCCGAACTTCCTCCACTTCTCTCGAGTTGTGCAGGTTCACTTCACTCGCTTCTGAACGCTGCACATGGTCTCTCGTCACTGCCAAGTAAATGGAACCGATTTACAGTCGCCTGCAAGGGATAGGAACACTCAGCTAACCACAACACACGTTGGGCATGGCGATCTTTCCTGAGCGCAAGGTGGAGGAACTAAACAATGACATCACAGCGTTAACGCCCTCTTCTTTTTTTCCTTGGCACCAGGATGATAATGATACACATTGCAAGAAAAGTAGAATTAATGTCAAACAGAAAGTAGATAAATTCCTTAGTGTATAAATACTTTTAGTGTAACTTGCAAAAACCCTCACCTATGTTACTTTATATTTGAAATATATTAGGCTGTGCTCCGGCCTGGGGTATATAGTTAGTCCCTATACTAATAGATTCAATTAGTCTTTATTTTCTCTATTTCATTGTCTTTTACACCTGAAATCGGTATGTCAGTTCTTTTGTACTCTAGTCTAGTAACGCGATACTTCCCAGAACCCCAATCTT
>JAUUDW010635653.1:0-11116 GCA_032361385.1 Panulirus guttatus
TAGAGTAAGTTTATTAATTTTAATGAGGGAGAGAGACATGTTGTTTAGAGTGCAAATTTCAGTGTAGACAGCCTAAAAGAAGTGAAGTGTTTTAGATACCTGGGGGTGGACATGGCAACAGATGGAACCATGGGAGCTGAAGTAAGCCATAGGATGAGTGAGGATATAAAGTCCTGGGTACACTGAGGAGTGTGTGGAGAGAGGTGTTACTGTCCATGAAGTCAAAGATAGGTATCTGTGATAGTATAGTGGTCTTGACAATGTTGTATGGATGTGAGATGTAGGCCCTAAATGAAAAAGCATGAGAGAGGGTGCAAAAGATGAAAATCAAATGTTAATAGATAATAAGAGGTGTAAGGAGGGTTGATACTATAAGAAATGATAGGGTATGAGAGCAGTGTGGTATGAAAAGAGTATATATGAGAAAGCTGTGGTGGGCCAGACATATGGAGATGATCAGTAAGGAGAGGCTGACTAAGAAGGATACACGTAAGAAATGGAGAGAAGAAGGAGAAGGAGATACTAAGGAGGTGGTAGGATGGAGTGAAAGATGTTTTGAGTGTTCAGGGCCTGAAGACATAGGTGAGTGTGAATTGGGCATGGGACAGAACAAACTGGAGTGATGTGATACACTGGGGAAAGACATGCTATCAATAGGCTGAACCAAGACATATGTGGTGGTCAAGAAAACCTATGGAAAGGTCTGTGTGGCTTGGCTATGGACATGGGGCTCTGGTTTCAGTGAATTTTACTTGACAACTGGAGTATCAATGTGAGCAAGTGAAGTCATTCTTCATCCATTATTGGCATCAATTTCCTATGCAGGTTATAGTGAACAAGTATGAAAAAAGAAAATTTTTTACATCTTATCAAGTTTTAAGAGCCCCTGCCTGCTGGTGGTTACACATGAGTGTGAAGTGACTTTCAGCAGGGTTGCATCATCATCAATAAGTAGAAAGGAGGAAGTCTTGTCAATGACCTCCAAAGGAGTCCATCATTTTCCTCCTCTTGCATAGATCACAGTCCTAAAGCTGCAAGAGCCCCATAAAAGGGTTCTTAGGGTTGTATAATAATAAAATACCTCATCTTGATGTCCATGTCTCAGGATCCCCTTCAGTCAGGCTCCCATGATGCTTAGAGAAGCTGGCCACATCCACTCTGCGGTACTAAAAGTCAAACTGTGCAATGATGTGTTGGTGTCACGTGTATGTTATTTGTGATGTTCAGTGTGGATAGAGCTTTGTTGAGTGGGGCTGGTTGATCATTCAGGTGATGGGAGGGTGAACACTGGATTCATGTCTGTTTGGGGTTAAGAGTGTGATAGTAAACTTCTGTTGTGAGTGAGCTAGCACTTTTACTGCATGATATAGCAAAACATGTCTGTCAGAGTGCTGTGATGTGATCATGAGGTCATCTGCATTATAGGAGATTTCACATAGTGGTATGTAGTAGATGATGAAAAGTCACACAGGAAGAGACTGAAGAGAACTGGTGAAAGAACTGCTCTATGGGAAACTCCACTTGAGAGCTTGAGGATTTAGGAGGTGAATTTAGAGGAACACAAACTTTATAACAATACGTCATATATGTTCTAAATGAACAAGATATTTAAAAGACCTATGGATGAAGAAGCCAGTCCATGATACATGAGCTTCAGGCATCCCTCCTTTTACAGGTACGTTGTGTGACTATATAAAAAGATTACGAGTGGTCTCACATGGATTTTTAATACTAGTCATTCAACAACAGCTGTTTCTTGCTCTTCTAATATCTTATTCAGGCCTGGTTTATCAAAGATCTCCCAGTAGATGATTAAACCAACTGGGAAAGTTACTCACAGGTCACAATAGTATAGCAGCTTGTTCCAAAGCAAGGAGTAAGGGGTAGTTTTGTAATACAGTTGGAGTACCACAATAGTATTTTGATGATTTAGAGCAAGTTAATGTTATAATCTTTCCATCCTCCTACAAATTAACTTTGCATATGCATTCAGTTAATTCTGTACCAAGTGTATGACCTGAGTGAAGCATCACTACCTAGGTCAAACAACACAGCTGACAAATGTGTTTTCTCCTTGTTGGATCTCTCGTTCAAATACAATACTGGGTTATCCTGGATTCCCATATGGGTGCCTGGTTTTTCATCTTCTCTCTAACAGAGTTATAACTTGAATCTCTGTTAGGTTGACAATCCACCCCACCCCTCAAATGTCTTACTTAGTCCTTAGTTTTGTTATTGGAATGCATTTGCATGCCACTCATATTAATGGGGGACTTTCCTAAGGTAAACCACCACATTTTCAGAATTTCAACATTCTCTTTCTTGAAAAGCACTTTGAATGTCACTTATACCTAAGCAGCATAAATCATTCCTTGATGCATACATATTCTAAGCAATGATTATGAGTCTTTATGACTGTCAGCTCAAATTTCTACTAAAATTTACACATCTGGAGAAGATTCTAAATGTCCTGCTTTGAATTATATAAAAGAAATGGGTCACACAGAAAAATCAGTCACAATACAATTTCATGGTGTCTTCTTATCAAGAAAACAATATAGGCTATGAAATCAGGTACACTAAATAAATACATAACAAATTATATATTCTTACAGAATAATTCATTAAAAAACACTAACCACATCAACACCATCTACTGCACAGAGCTTGAAAGACTGATTCTTGGCATCAAGAATAACATTGACCATGGCACACATCTCAGATGGAAGCACATAGTCTGTGGAGACAAATCCAGTGCCTTTCTTTAGCCACTGCTGGAATGCCTGGTCTGTCCGCGTAATACATGATTCAATCATGTCACACGCCATCAGCTGTTGGATGAGAAAAACTCTTATCTCAATGATTAAACACTAATTCAGCATGAAGAAACACTGCCTTAACATTCAAACTGGAAAGCAATATAGCTATGAGACTTTAATCTGCACCACTTTTGTTTATTAGTCACTACCCTTCCCCTACTCTTATGAGCAGATATCATTTTGTCTCATGTACATTTTTTGCCTTTGGCTGCACTTTAACTTAATGGTGGTTCTCTTTCTTATTACTTCATAAGGGTGTTCCCACCCAGTAAGTTATCATTTTGTAAGTAATGAATAACACAGTACTGTATTGGGGTTTCTACTCAGCAAATATGGTTAGATGGAGAATTTTAAGTTCTTGGACTACCAAAAGACAGTAAAGACTCTGGATTTTCAGGGAAACAAAAGAAAACAACCCCATCAGTATGTCAAAAATTTTCTGAGTGGGATGGAACTGAAAATGTATGTCAGTGGAGCCTTTCCTAACTGGGTTGAGGTAATAAGTGTGCTGCAGAGCTCAATCTCAGGGTTACTGCTATTCTTGTTCTATATTAATGAATTATTAGGGTGGCTGGATTCATAACTGATTCATAACTGAACATGTTTGTGGATGATGCTAAAAACATTTGGCTTACAAAGCTTAACCCTAGTAAATGCAAAATAATGAAGTAGGGACAGTGAAAACAAACTAAATATGATTTTCATATAGCATGAGACAAGCTTAACAAACCTCTTTGTAAATGGGATTTAAAGATTGACACAGTACCCAACCCTAGCCAGATGCCATTGTTAGGAGAAATGTGAAGAAGGCAAATTATCTGCTGGTTAACACAAAAATTGCATTTAAGCACACAGATAAGGAAATGCTTGGTACAGAATTTACTTTATATATCTTACATTAGACATAAATCAGAATTTGCATCTTAATTTTGGTCGCCACACTTATAGAAACTTAGGGATCTAACACAGAAGGTACAAGGGAGGGCAACACAGATAGTACCTAAAGTGAGGGAACTACATTACAAAAAGAGAACTACAATAGAGGGAGAGGTTAGACTATAAATGTGCCTAACACAGAAGAGAGGAGGAGGAGTTTAATTACAAAATTCAATTTTCTTAGTCAAACTGACAGTGTTGACATTGAAGAGCCATCTGAAAGATGGAAAGAAAAAGCAATCAGATCATAGCAAAGAATTGTTTGAAAATATGTAAAGAATTAATTCTTTAGTTTTCTAGTTGTGGACGAATGGAATAAACCAACAGATGAAACTAAATGAAGACATTGTTTATGAAAGATGGAGCTCCATAAGTGTAAATCTCTGTCTCCATACTGAAAAATATTAGTAGAATATAAAGAATGTGTGTTTCTAAAATCTGTAAACTTCTTCCAAAGTTCATGATCCAGCACATTCAAGATAATCACTAACGTGGAGCATGCATTTCTAGTAAATAATTTTGGTAAATGTTCATTAAATGTACCATACAGTGTACAATCTTATATAGTATAATACAAACAAATGATGTATGTGTCATATCTTTATAAAAAAAGAGTGCACTTACATGCAACCCAACTGGGTTCTGTATACAAAACAAGAGTGTGTCACCGATCAGTGTAGGTACTAGAAGTTTACTAGTGTAAAGCAATTATCTACGGACAAGTGTTTAATTGGTACTACCAATAAACTATGCTAAATATTACACAGAGTGGCAACAAAAATGAAACTGCATGGAATTAGGTGGAAAACCTATGGAAGTTTTCAAAAAGTGGAAAAAAGGGTGTCCATGAAGATAACCGGCTTGCATTGTTGTGATTTCTACAGTTGGTTTACTGCAAACAATGACAATGGCTCTAATTGGTCACATAAGCGAATATGATCTAGACATTGAATCCCAGACTGAGTACAAGGAGTGTCTGCAACATCATTTCTTGGTGAATAATATAAATCATGCAGACAAGAAGAAAAGTATGTTGATAGCAATGGTAGGACCTAAGACATACAGGATTGGACCAAGAGAAGAAAGGATGAATGGGTATTCCCTTGTAGGAGTTTCAGTTCTTCTCTAAACAACACACCCAGGAGAGTGCCTTCACCAAGAGGAAGAAGAACAGCACCAAGAGGGGGAGAAGGACCATCAAGAGGGGGTACAATGTATGAAGTGGAAATTGTAAAATAACAGGAAGAAAGATTAGAAAACAATAATGGTACTGAGAAAGGTAAAGAGGACTATTCTGAATACAGTTCAGTCCTATATTAGAGTAGTGGAAACAAGAGCGAGGTAAAACTGGAAAGTGTTCCACCATTTAAGAGTAAACTAAATATTGAAGGGCAAGAGGTAGATTTGGAGATAGTCACTGGTGCAAGTTTTACCATAGTCAATGACCATGTTTATGAGAATCTATGTGACAAGGTACCTAGATTACAAGAGAAACTAACAGATGATGATGTGATGTTGAAATCATACACAGGAGAAAGACTGATAATTAAAGGTGTTATGAAAGCTCATGCCACACACATTGGTCTAGTACATGAATTGCCATTAATAGTAGTAGATGGTAGACAAAATTTGTTAGGTAGGAGCTGGTTACAAACACTCCAGATTGATTGGAAGAATTCAGTGTTTAATGTACAGAAACAGTTGGATAGCACTGAAGAGTTTGTGAAAGATTTAGAAATAAAGTAAGCTGAGGTATTTGAGGAAGGTTTGGGCACATACACTGGAGGGAAGGCCAAAATATAAGTAGATGCTAGAGTAAAGCCAAAATTTTTTAAAGCTTGTCCACTGCCTTTTTCTTTGAGACAGACCATAGATATAGAATTGGACAGGCTAGTGGCAAATGGAACACTTGCACCACTGGAAAGCTTAGAATGGGCCACTCCAATAGTGGTTGTGTCCAAGCCAACTTCACAAGTTAGAATTAGTGGCTAAGAGGGACACTTTTCTAGTTCCAAGAATAAATGATCAGTTTGGTAGAAGGTAAGTCATTCTCAAAATTGGACTTGGGTAGTGCTTATCAATAAATGTATTGCGCGATAAACACACAGAGGTTTGCTCAAGTATAACTGACTACCCCATGGGATCAAAAGTGCACCTGGAATTTTTCGAAGAGAAATGTACAGTTTACTGAGAGATATTCCACACACTGTTGTATACACAGATGATATTTTCATCACTGGAAGCACTGAAGTAGAACATGGAGCAAACATGACCAAGGTGGTAAAGAGATTAAATGCATAAAGTTTAAAGCTGCATTTTGACAGTGTGAGTTATCTGGAACACATAATTGATGCATAGGGTGTTCATGTATTAGAAAGTAAAATCAAAGCAATTGTGGATGCATTCTGGCTAAGAAATGTGCAAGCATTGCGATCATTCTTAAGAGGTATGAATTTTTACGGTAAATTTTTCAGGCATTTTTCTTCAGTGCTTATGCCATTGTATATGTTGTTAAGGAATGGGGTGTGATGGTAGTGGCTGCGACCACAAAAAGCTGAGCAGATATTATTGTCTAGTGAGGTTTTGGTACATTATGATCCAGATAAGCCTCTTGTTTTGTCATGTGATGCATTAACATGTGGTATAGGGGCAGTGCTAGCATATCAAAATGAAGATGGATAAGAACCTATAGCTTTTGCTTTATGCAAATGGAATGATGCTGAGAAAATTATGCACAAATTGACAGGGAGAGTTTAGCAATAGTGTTTGGGGTGTGCCATTTTCATAACTATGTGAATGGAAGATCATTAACATTAGTAACAGACCACAAGCCCATTATTTCACTTTTACATGAACACACTGCATTGCCCAGTATGGCTAGTGCAAGAATACAACATTGGGCCATCTCACTTGCTGCTTCTAATTGCCAATCTAAATTTAGAAATGGTCTTGACAATGCAAATGCTTACCTACTGAGTAGGTAACCATTGGTGGAGAAACCAGCATCAGTACAGCTCCTCACAGATACCATATCATTGTTACAGCACACTGAAGATCAACCAGTTGCAGCTAAACACGTCAGGAGATGGACAGTACAAGACCCAGTATATGCTAAAGTTTTGTCTCTTATCAAGAACGGTTGGTCAAAAGCTGCTCAGGTTCTAGAGTTTGTCATCTTATGTGCATAGAGATGAACTTAGCACAGATGAAGGTTGCACATTGTGGGGGAACAGCAAATTGTATCAATTGAACTGCACAAGGCTCATCCAGGTATCTCCAAAATGATGGGGACTGATTGATCATACATATGGTGGCCTAATCAGATATTGAACACTATTTCATGTCCTTTCCAACTAGATTTTTGCCAGTTTGTCATGACCTTTGGTTACTCTTTCATTGCAAAGATAGTGCAAGTATCTGCCATGCTACACAGGAAACAGTGATAAAAGTTAAGTGTTTTGTATCATAATGACTGAAAAAGTTTGCAGCTACTAGATGACAGGAAAACGAGGTAATGGCATACAAGAACAAGGTAAATTGGTACTTGCACAGTCACACATTAAGCTTTGCACAGACCCCCAAAGTCATGGGATTATACTACTACAGCAGAAGTACCTTAAAGTCTACAGTTGCTTGCCCTACAAACATGGATTGATATTTGTGATACTTCATTTATAATCACCTTCAGGTGGGACAATAGAAATTTGCAATCACTGAGACCAAGCAATATGTGAATTTCAGATTTTTATTGATTTTAGAAACGCTGTGCAAGTACTGTATGGGCCATGAGTTGTGGTCTGAAGATGTAATGACCTCCCAATAGAATTTTTTGTTCACTCCTGTCTGATGCCTTTCTTTTCCAAGTTATACAAAAGCGTTTTTATTATTACAAGTGAAAAATAAACCTTTTTATGGAAATTTAGCCATGTAAAGTCCATGGATAAGTTGTTATGCCATCAGGATCATAGTTAACAGATTGCAGCATTGCCATCTGGCTTATTTATCAAAATTTTTCTAACTTGTATATTGATGGAATAATTATAATTTTGTTTCATTCTGTTATAATCATGATAATATATACCTTTCCTCTATATAGTAACATCTAAAAGGATACTACACAAATAGGAAAATTTTGGCTACAGCATTAACATCTGCACAAACTGTGTAATACCTCCCTCTGTCATGAATTATAGGCAGTTGAACATATGTCCTCTGAAGACATGCAGCAACCATATACCCCCTCAACATACCCCAACCCAGAACACAGCATTGGAAATGTGACACAAAATCTCAGTTCAGTAATATATGGGTGAAGAGTTTACTCAGGAACTGCATATAAATGGATGGAGTGGTTGAAGAGCTAACAGAACTTCTTTTTTTTAGCTAATACAGGCTCCATATTGTAATATTTAGCATAGTTTATTGATCAAAGTATTTCCAATTAAACACTTAAGAGTCCACAGATAATTGCTTTACACTGGAAAAACTTCTAGTAGCTACAGTAGTCAGGTACACTCTCTTGAGTAAACAGAACCCAGTTGGGCCATAAAGAAGAGCATTACTTCCCTACAAAAAGGGATATGACATCCTTTTCCCCATGATATTTGAAACTACTGGTATATATAAAATAATGTGTTTACTGGTATTGTACTTTGTTCATTATCAAGGAATTTACTAACTCCTTGCTGAATTACAGATATACAGAATAATCAAAATTCTAGAAACAGAAGAAAATACACATCCTTAAAATCATATATAAGTACAGTAAAATAACTTATTCTTCTTTAGCCAGTTTTTTACTCCTTAATATTACTGTCATATTCTACAAATCTAATCATACAGGTTTATTCATAACTCTTCCATACCTTGTTTTGATTTTCACTGGGCCTCCTGAAGGAACCATACAAGATGAACTTGCTCAAGGTGTTTTACCTACATATATCAGACTCTATTTGGCTTGGAAAATTGACATTACCCTTTCCTTGATCTTCCAAGTGTTTTATGAGGTTCCTGGCTTACAACTTGCCCAAAACTCATTTGTCCTGTATCCTGCTGTGTGTTACTCATACCACCCTCACCCTTCTCCTGTATGGTTATTTCCCAAAGGGCTTTACTCTGACAACTTTACACTTCTAAATCTCATGTGATCAGCATGTCTCCTGACAACTCTTATTATCACACAGTTCTATCTTATATGACAGGGGCCCAATTACTTTCACTACTACTCCTAGTACCCAACGAGCTCCCCACCACTATGATTCTCCTCAAGTACTTTATCATTTACCCTAAATTCTCTCAAAGGCCTGCCCTTATTGTGATATTTCTTTTGTTCTTTTTTTTTTTCCATTTTACCCTTTTTTTATGTTTGGTCTCAGCAGGTCAAGGGGTCCCTGTAGATTTCTACCCATTAGCAACTGTGCCAGGGTACTACCAGTTATGGATTGTGGTGAACATCTATATCTGAATAAGAACCTATACAACCTTATTTTGATGTCTGCTTTTCTCATTTTTTTTAGCCCATTTTTGAATGTTTGAACAGCTCTTTCAGCCATTCCATCAGAGCTAGGGTGAAAAGGAGCACAAGTAACATGGTTAATCCCATTTTTCTGCATAAATTGGCCAAATTTATAACTGGTAAACTGTGATATGCTAAAGAGGTGTGCAGATACTCTAAATTACAGTTCAAGATGTCACTGGAGAGAGGCATAGCATCAAGGGGATGGAAAAGGGCAAATGTCATACCTCTGTGTATGAAAGGAGACTAGGAACAGGCACTGAACTAGCAACCAGTCTAATTCACCAGAGTGGTGTGTAAGGTTTAGAAGAGATAATTAGAAAGCAAGTTGATAACCTCCTACAGAGGAGAAATTTCCAAAGTGAGAGACAGCATGGTTCTAGGGAAAGGAGGCCATGTGTAACTAACCTCCTAGAATTTTGTGATAGAGTGAGCTCAGTCCTGGACTAAAAGGAATGCTAGGTGGACTGTCTATATATGGAATGCCAGAAGGAATTTGACACTGTACTGCAAAGGAGGCTGATTAAGAAACTGGATCACCAAGCAGATATATGGGGAAGCTCCTACAATGAAAAAAAATTTTCTGTGTAAGGGAACAAAGGATACATATTAGAGGAGTCATTACCAAATGCACTGCAGTGACAGCAGCGCACCACAGGGTTTGGTTCTGGGGCCACTCCTCTTCTTGATCTATATTAATGACTTGCCAGAAGGTATGGAATCCTACATGAATATGTTTGCAGATGATGCAAAGGTCATGAGGGAAGTGTAAGGTGAGAAATATTGCATCAACTTACAAGGGGACCTAAACAGACTCTGAATTGGTCTGAAATGTGGTTGATGAAATTCAACCCAATCAAATGTAAAGTAATAAGAATGGGACAAAGCAAAGATGGCCTTAACACAATTATTATCTATCACTAAATAAGCTTCAGGATTCTGTATATGAGAAGGACTTGGGAACAGACATCATCCCTAATCTTTTATTAGGAGAACAGTTAAGGACACAAACTGTCTGCAGGCAAATATGAGAATACCTTTCAGGTATATGGATAAGGAAATATTTAGCAAGCTATTCATGAGCTACATTTGGCCAAAATTAGAATATGCTTCTCAGGTTTGGCTACCACACCTAAAGAAGCAGAAAGAGCTCACATAGACAGTCCAGAGAATTGCAACAAAAATGCTACCACAATGAAGGGAGCTAAGCTATAAGGAAATGCTGGAGGCTTTAAATTTACCCACCTTGGAAGGGATAAGACTGAGGGGTGACCTGATCACAATCTTTAAGTTCTTAAAAGAGACTGATGAAGTGGACTTTGGACAGTTCTTTGAGAGATGTAGGGATACAGCAACCAGAGGGCATAACATGAAATTAAGTAAGAAACTTATACGTAAGGATTTAAAGAAATACAGGTTGAGCATCCCTAATCGGAAAATCTGAAATCTGAAATGCTCCAAAATCCGAGACTATTTGAGCTGCGACATGACGTTACAAGTGGAAAATTCCACATCTGACCTCATCTGCCCATGCTGGGCTCTGACGCTCTGTAGGCGCAACTTTGTTACAAACCATTGTCACCGCCAGACCTACATGCATTACTCACTGTGTTTTTTGCTTATTTTCTGCTCTGTGGAACAAAGATATTGTTGAAAATGTCAAAAAGGCCTGCAAATACCCCTATAGGTAATAGTGATAAGAAAAAGAGGAAGCAAAATTATTAAAAATATTGTATAAATTACCTTCAGGCTATGTGTATAAGGCGTACATGAAACATAAATGGATTTTGTGTTTAGACTTGGGTCCCATCCCCAAGATATCTACTATCCATGATGACATGTGGAT
>JAUUDW010635664.1:0-11116 GCA_032361385.1 Panulirus guttatus
ATCTTCGGTGTGACGCTGTATTTACAGTAGTGATCAAGGAGCTCTAACTCTCCATGCTGCCATAACCTGCCGCGGAAGAAAGTACTCTTCATTATAGACACCCTTCAGTACAACAATATTCCCAACCAAATTCATTAGAGGTGCAATGGAAAAGTTTGAATATAAACAAATTATCTGTTACTAACCCAACAAGTTTCTGGGCGACGGCTCCAACCAAAGCTTCCCATCCCTGGGCCTCGCACTGAGGGGCGTAGGGCGCCACCATCAGCGCCGCCACCAGCAGACTCACTAACACGGTGTGTCTCATCTTAGGCTGCCCGGCTGGTAGCGTCTCGCAGGATGGCAATGTGAGGTGAGGAGGAGGAGGTCCTGTGTCTCCCTGTCGACGGCCGCCACCGTTGTGATGCCAGCCTCATCGCTCTGGGGCATATGAGGAACGCCACGGGCTACTGTCGGAGGTCACCAGCAGATGAACTTCTCACGCACTTCTCGTCCACATATCGAGAGCCGTATACGAGTACCTATGGCTTCACGTGACAGGTTATGATTCATCAATGTGTTAATAAGATAAATAATTATTAGTAATGGTTTCTTAAATGTTAGTATTATATGTAGGGATGTCGGCAACAAGGGGGTGCCATCGTACGCCCTTCTGCATGAGTCACCAGAGGGATTCCCGGGTCTTGCCCGAGGCGTTTTCCCCACGTAGAAACCAATTCCCCGCTGGGGATCGTAATCCCCATATCACCGCCCCAGCTCTCGTACACACCCCACCGTTTGTTACCAAGCGGTCAGCGACGCCCGCCCTTCTTTCTTCTTAATCAGTTCGAGGTCATAAAGGGTTTACCGCTGGGCAGTCGACTACAAGGTGGAGAGGCTGTACGCTCCAAGTACACCAGGTCAGCCACCACGAAATGTAAGTATACAAGATCTATACATGACAACAAATGTGGTCAGGTGCAGAAAGACGTCATAGATTATTGTGGTGAAGTCAACGAACGCAGTGATCATACGCTGACTATATAATACAAGGGAAGGTTATTCGAGTGACATTATATTCATGAGATAACGTAACAGATATAAGATCTCGGTTATCAGCGTGCGAAATACTTACGAAATCTGATTCAGTTTTCAAATTTGGTGTTGAAAATACAGCCATATGTGCTGATTTAGACGATGAATTAAGATGATTTATTGGTTTTGATTGAAGTGAAAAACAAGACTTTGGACGAAATGTATAGCAAATGGTAGTGTCTTTTTTGCATTACTTGTATTGACACATGTTTGCTTCTGTTATCACAATGGTGGTGGGCTATGTAACAGGTGACCGTATTACTAGGGAATGTATTCCGGAACATAAGAGGACAGTAGGTGCTCATGCTCCCTTCGCTACAGTAGGGTCCTGCTTGAGCCGCAAAGGGAAAGGAATAAATTGTTGTACGTTGTGTCCGTAGACCTGATTCTTTAAGGGGGAAAGGCTGCATCCTCGTGTTGACCAGAGTCCCAACAAAAACTATGGGAAAGACCTGCCATACGATGGGGAGTAGGGCGTTGGTGCCCACAGGTTGGACAGGAGTGCGCAGTGAAGTCGTTATCTGGCGACACAAAACAAAGATCGTGGTATGGACGCAGGTATAAAGCCCAGGAGAACGGGACAGGACAAGAAGAGGGCAACATCAACACGGCGGAGGGAAAGAGATGGCTCGAGAGAAGTGATGTCTTGAGAATTAATGAGACGGAAGGTTTCTGGTCTCAATCTGGCCTCACCTCCGCATATGGACAGTAATGGTCTCGCTTGACTTAATGTATTTAGTCATGGATTTTCAATATTCCCATTTCCTGTAATACTGTTCTTCTGTTTTTCCTCAACTGTAAGGTTTTCTATACTTCTGTTTCCATATGTTGTATTTAGATTGTTACTCATACTACCCTTCTTGATTCTGTTATTGTTTCGCTTTTAGTGTTTTCCCTTACTTTTATGGGCTGTGTGTTTTTTCTTAATGTGTTTATATTTTGTTTGTATATGTGTCTGTCCGTCAGTGTGTGTCATAACAGTTTGCTTTTGTACTGAATTCTTCACGGAACTGATATAACTGTTTCAGATGCTTACAGTGACTGTTCCAGGCAGAGTAAAACTAAAATTCAAACATAGTTTTGTGTTGTTGGTAAAACTCCCTCAAAAAGAAGAGAGGAAGATCTCATAAAAATATAATGTACTTTAGACGTTTAATACGTGTCTGTTACCAAATAATTGTTTAGTACGTTGAATTTCAGTAGATCTCCGTCAGTGTGTGATTTTAGAATATGTTTCACGTGGAAAGTTGCCGCCAGTAATGGACGTGCTGAGTTGTGGTCCCTCATAAGAAGTGGAGTGGGTGGATGTACGCTAAAGCCAATTGAAAAAAGGTCGTCACAGGGAAGGCGAGATGGAATTAAGTTAGATGAAACGTTTAGGTATATGAAATAGATTTAGACGCAGTGCTGTTTGGGTTTATAGATAAGTAGGAACGGTAGATGTCGTGCTGTTTCGTTTTATAGAATAGATTAGAACAGCAGACGCAGTGTTTTTAGGGTTTATAAAACGGATAGCATAAACAGACTCGGTGCTGTTTGAGTTTATGAATTACATAGGAACGATAGATGCAGTGCAGTTTAGTTTTATGTAATAGAAAGGAACAATAGACGCAAAGGTAGTAAAGAAAATGGTGGGCAAGTCTGTGGAAGGGAATGCAAAATATTTTCAGTAGAGTTTTATCTCTCCCCCTGAAGGTGGTTCTTGGCGGCCCCTCCAAAAACTGTATATTGATATTTCTGTAGAAAAGAAAAGGGTGTTTCCAGAGAGAGAAAAAAAAGTCTAGACTCGTCATAGATGTATATGAGGTGCGAGGCAGGTTGCAAGAACGCCTTAAAGGAGCCAAAAGCGAAGTTTAAAGCTAAGGTTGAGATTACATCGAAGTGGGCAGTCAGCCTCTATCTCCCTGGCTTCAGAAACAATGGTGGGTATGTTGAGTTATGACACGGAGTGGTGGTGACAGTTGTAGGGTGGGTGTTTACATATGACGAGAGTAGTCACATGTACAGGAATTAGCCGTAAGTTTATAAGATTGTGGTGAAAGATAGATAGATAGATAGGTAGATAGATAGAGAGAGAGAGAGAGAGAGAGAGAGAGAGAGAGAGAGAGAGAGGGGGGGTCTGAAAGTTGGTGCAAGAAAATAAAAGATATTGAGGCAGAGAAGAGGAGGTAAAATCGCGAGTAAGAAAGGAAATTAAAGAAGTAACTAGGTTCAAGTATTTGAGCTGGACTGTTAGTGAGGAAGGAGTCTGGGAGCCGGAGGTGACTGGAAGGTTCAAGACGCAAGGGAAGAAAATGGAAAGAGGTGGTTTTTAAGGGATAGCTTTAAACGAGAGAATTTCCTTAACGAAAACGTGGATTTGCTGTACAATAGTGATGGCATTCCTGCTGCAGGCAGCAGAAATTTAAGTAGGTGAGTTTGATGTTGATGTTAGAGAAGAGGAAAATCGTAGGAAGCACAGACGACATCAGGAACATTTCGTAGTCTTAGGTCGTAGAAAAAACAAGAAGGTAGACTGAGGTGGCAAGAATCTATGTAGGGAAGTGAGCCAGTGTAGCTGAAAGACATTTGGGAATATAAAAGGAGATGATGAGGCCAAAATAAATATGAAAATGGTTGTCTCAGACACTTAAGGCAAGTTTAGAAAACAATCATCCATATATTTAAGAGTCAGATGTTTATGGTAATGCCAACTGGAAAAAAAAATCAGGCTTTTTGCTGATATTGAAATCTATATATTCTGGCAGCTGTTCAAAGGTGATTATTTGAAAATAGTTAGCCCATTTGCCCAATACAGTTTCACAGTGGAAGTGGGACATTGGAATCTTTATTGGGTTGGAGCAGCAGTGATAACACAGAATACAAACAGGTAACATGTTATCACGGTAATAGGGAAATGACGACGTTGATATCGTCCGTGTTAACTATGGAATACGATTTGTAGTGGTTTTATAGTTTAGAAGTAACACGTGTTAATATTCCCGGGTTTTGCTGCGTTGTTATTTGACTTGAGAGCATTTCTAGGGGGCTGTGGACCAAATTGTCTTCCCAAAAGCTCTGATAAGGTAAATGTAGAATGGGGCAGTGGAATTGTCTGGAAGGAGATGCTGTAGAAGGGACACTGTCAGGGAGGGAAGAGCTGAAGGAGTCTGCCCAGCGAGGCTGGAGCAGACTAAGGTTGGATACAGGTATGAAATTATTAAGCGAATATTACTCGCTTTAGATGTGCTACGGGAATTATTCAGTCAGATGTCAACCTATAACTGGGATAATTGGATTTCTTTAATTCCAATAGCCAATGAGAAGCACCAACGGGTGCAGCAATAACAAAGTAAGTCAGATCATGTAATGTACAACTTCACAACAACCCACCCTAAAAAAAAATGCCTTGCCTTAGATAAACGGGAAACGATGCGACCACTCTTTAACACTCAGAGAACAATTTGCGGGAGTATTGATTTTATAACAGAAAATCTAATGCCATTCTTCGAGTGAGTTTCAACCTACGCTCCCATTTCTTCGTTAGACACCCACGTCATGGAGCTGGAGGACAAGGAAACACCCACATCAAAAGACTCCTCTTCCTCCTCCTCCTCCTCGTAAACCCTCCCCCGAAAAGCTCTTATTCAAATATTGCTCCGTTATAAGTCATTAATGCAAATGTGTTGTTTGATTATTCTCATTAAAGTCAGGTACTGGAAATTGCACTCAAAAAATCTTTCATGGCGGCGGGTCTATTGTCAGAGGACTCCTCCCCCTCCTCCTCCTCCTCCCCCCACTCCAGCTGGGAACGACGCCTGCGGAGGCAAGACGCTGCTGCGCCCTGGGCCGCTGGAAAGGCGAATACCTCACGCCATTACGATGCGTGTTTCGTCCCTCGCGGTGGCGTGGGAGTTGTGATAACGGAGATTCCCCCGCCCTCGGTCGATCTTTCGTAAATCTGTAAAACTGTGATGATGAGGAGGCGTGTTGAACATCCTGCTGGGGTGGGGGAAGGAGTTTTGTGGGGGCCGTGCCCTGCTGATCCGGGCGATTCCTTTCTTAACGCTGCTCACTTTCCCCGCCTCAGAAGTGGGCAGAGTGGACCGGCAATTTTCTAATCTGAAAGCCGAAGAGCAGAGAAGCCCCTGAGTGACCCTCTCTCTCTCTCTCTCTCTCTCTCTCTCTCTCTCTCTCTCTCTCTCTCTCTCTCTTTCGCCGTGTCAGGACTTTCTGCTATCTTTCGTTATCTTCTTTTCGTGTGTGTTTATATTGTTGTGGAAATTGTTTTGCACACCCGTGTCATTACTCCTGAATGAGTAAAAAAAAAAAGGATGGCTAAAAGGCGTCTTAATTAGATCCCTCCTGGACACGTGATTTACTAGTCACGTCCACGGTTTAGCGGTGTAGCATTGCTGACCGGGACGCATAGGTTCGAATCCTGGCGGCGGTTGTCGGTCCACGGTCAACCCAGCTGTTCATCCTCCCTCAGAAGGTGTCCGGAATGCATGACTGGGTCTTACGACATGATGTGTAGATCATATTAATCTCTGAAGAACTAATTGCCCATGATTATAGGATGGTTAAAATCCAGGTTCGTTAAATTAACTTCAGCGTGAACTAATTTATATTCGTATTTGTGTGAAGATCCGTTGCGTCTCTTGCAGCCCTGATCTTCATTTACGGAATGTGTTGCATATATTTTGCAACACATCGGTTGTCAACATTTACATCACGTATTAGGAGGTATCGGTTGCCTTTGTGCTTCAACCTTACTGTTTACATCGACTTGTGCGAATCGCTTCTTTCAAATCCCTGAACTTGGTATTACGTTCCTCGTTGTGCACTTCCTCTCGCGACCTCGTGATTCAATGCATTTATGTGGCCAGCACATCCGTCTTTACCGTCCTAATGCATCACGCGCGCTTTTATCTCCCGTGCCTCACCCTCGTATATTTTCCCTACAGATGAAAAGCCCCTCGGGAAATACCTGGGTGCGATGAGTGATCGCGGGACGAGAATTCATATCTGTGCCGTGGAGAGTTTACGTTGTTGTAACACCTATTTTTTTCTGCAGGGTATGTGGGAGGATGATCTCCACCTCTGGCGTATGGGGAGGGAGGGCGCCACGCCCTTAGAGGGACGCAAGGTATAGGTAGCACGTTACCCCAAGGGAGTCTAGCAGGTAATGGCTTAGAGGGAGGAGGCCCTCCCACCATCAGCCTCCCCATTTCCTGTGCTGTGTTTGGAGAGCCACTCTCAACTTTCACCCCAGGAGCGCTTCCCATTTCCACCAATTTCTGGCGTCTGCGACGTCCTCTTCCTGGGGCTTCCTCGGGCTCGCCCTGCCAACCTTACACTGCTAATAACACTACCCATTCCCCATTCCAACCCACACTTCACTGTTATTTCACTCTTCACTACGTTGTGAGCAAATAGCCCTCACTCCTACAAACTCCCTCTCGCTTTTCTTACTTGACGTTTCCCTCCTACTCTCTCCATCAGTATGGGTCTGTGAAATCCACCCCCTCCCGCTCCCCTGACCCATACTGAACCAAGAATTTCAGGTGGTCTCAATAAACCCACGATCTCGAAACGCCTTATTGAACAAGACTCCTCTCTTGCCCTACGATTAATGCCGAACTCTCAGTAACTCCGCGTCACTCACAAAGTCGTACTCTCCACAACGCTACACTTGCCAGGGACCTCACGCCTCTACATTTCCTCTCACAGCCCCAGACCTCTCACGGCTTCATTCCCACCACAATGCCATTTTCTCCTCCCCTTGCCAAAGCACCTTAGTTTACCCCCATCGTCTCGACTTCTCTTCTAGGAACAACGCAACCTTTGAAACAATACGTTCCCCAATCCCAATCCACGATCCCTCTACTTTCCTCTAACTTTTCTTTCCTCATAACTCGTCTTTCATCAAACCTACGCCCCTTCCACCCTCGATCCACGAAGCTCTCTTCACTCTTAGCCACTTGGTACGAAAACCACTCGACAGATTCCCCGACGATATCCTTTGCAGCGGCACTCCAGCTCTTACGACGACATTGAAGCCCTTGCAACTGGCACCGAAGCCCTTGTCGTGGGTCCAAAGCCTTTGTAGCGTCCCTGAGATCTTCCCAGCGACTCCGAGACCCTTGGAGAGGTACTCAGGCCCCCTGCAACAGGCACTTGGGGCCCTTGGAGTGTAACTGCAGTAGTTGCCTGCAGCCCTCCCCTCCCTTCCATTAGCCAGAGGATCCTGCTATTAGCTTTACTGGAGAGCCATCAGCCTGTGGCCTGGCCACCTGTTTCTCAGCCATGAGTCACAGAAACAGAGCTTGACCCATCCCATGTGTAGAAAGACTGGTTCCCCTCCCATGCACCAGGAAAGTGCCTCTCCCATGTTCCGGGACAGAGCATTTCCCATGCACCAGGAGCTTGCCTCTCCCAACCACCAGGGCATTGTTCTCTTCCATGCAGTGGGATTGGACCTTTCTCCCATGCAGCTGGACTGGGCCTCTCCCATGGAATAGATCTGGGCTTCTCTCATGCCCTAGAACTGAGTTTATCCCAGACTAGACTGCTGTTTAACTGCTATCAGTTTCTTGAACCTGTCAGTGTTAGATCTTGTGATTCACTCCCGATTTTACTACTACATAAGCATCCATACCTTGTGTAAGTAATAATGTCATTTTTTCTTGTATATTTTTTGTAGACTTGATCTACTAACTCTACTTTTAGCTGAAGTGTTGGAAGGTCTTTCTGGGCCAGTGAGCTTCCTCCGCCCTAGCTCTCCTGTCATAGACCCTCCTCCCTCGTTCTCTGTTGCCTTTTCCACCCTCCTTTCCCCCATCGCCCCTTCACCGCCTACGCCTTCCCCTCCCACAGTGCCTCGGTGACCTCACTGCAGGTGCTATATGGCTCCTCATTTCCGAAACCCTCATCTCTCTCCTCCTGGCTCAGCCACCTCCTCCATACACGTCTTCCCTCCACTCCCACATATCACTACTTGCCTACGCTCTCGCGGCCTCCTGATTTAATCCTGGGGTGATAAAGTAGAGGTTAGCGTTGTTGACTGTGAATCACGCACGTGCCAGCCCGAACTCGAACCCTGGGGCTGAGGCAGTAGGCTTGCAGCCAACTCAGCTGTTCATGCTTCCCTCAAGGCTGGTCGATAATTGGGTTCTTAGCTCAGCGCTTCTACCACGTCGTTTCATGGATGTATTTACTTACTTACGACCCGGGTGCAAACTGTTTACATGTTACCCTGATTTTCCTTCATGTGCTGTCTACTTCTGCTCTGAATCCCCAGGTCTCTTGTACCCCAGCCAGCCAGCCCTTCCTGCCAGACCTCTTCGGCACCACACCCACTACTTTTCCCTGCCATTCTCTCCTCTTTCTCCTTCCTTCCCAACTCGCCTCCTTCTACTTAATCCTCGATTGTCCTCTACTCCTTCGTCCTTGAGACTCGACCTCCTTCCTCACCTTATACCTTTAACTCGACCCTTTCCCTCCCACCTCCACTAATTTGATCTCTTCCCACCACCTCCCCCTTACGTTCCCCCTCCTCCTCCTCCTCCTCCTCCTCTCCAGATGTCACCATCACAAACGAACCCCAGCTTCCGGGCGGGTCCTGAGGTATATCTCTCCAAGTCTTGAATCTAATTTCATTACCACACTCGGGGTCGTCGGCGATAAAAATCAGGTGACTTAAATCGGGGAGAAGACGGGCGACCCTGAAGGCCCTCTGTCGGTCATGCCCGAGCTCCGAGGGGGTCTTATGCGGGGAGTGAAGTTGAGACATGATTCGGGATTATCGCGCCATGCGCATGCGAGAAGGAAAAGGAGAAAATCTAGAAGAGAGGAGGAAAAGCCGAGGAATAATGGACAGGTGACACCAGACGTGAGACCTCAGGGGGTGACACGGAAGCAGACGGTTTTTGCCTTCAGTGTTCTTGATGTCTAGAGGGTGTCAGGTGGGCTTGGCCTCTCCCGTTCTGCAAATGAATTCTTTTAGGTTTACCCCCACGACTCTCATGACCTTCATTGTTCCTATAACTCTCTCTAGTCCTCATAGTTACCCCCGTGTGTGATCGGGTACATGTCTCTGGTCTCGTGTTAAATCAGTGTTGTTGCTACAGTATCTCTGATTTTATTGCCACCGTCGTATGTCATTACTACGACTTTCTGGTCTTATACAGAAAGCCCCCATTTATCGTGACTGCATAAATTTTCATTTATATTTTAAACAGGTTGACGCAAACAGGCGAATTGTTAACTTTTATTCATCAGTTTCATGCAGAGCCTTTTGGAAAAAGTTATTTCTTTCAGATGTTTTCCATTTTTGGTTTATTCATTCACGACGTCGAACTTGTTATACGTGGTTCGTTGAAGCATAGAGTGTGGCCAATGATGTCTCACCAGCGTATTGAGTTATGAGTGTTTTTCAGTTGGTCCACATTCCCAAGTGTGTTGAAGAAGACCTAATTCCTAAGCTAATCCCACAGAAAGACATCCTGGGAGGGAGGATGTGTGATCGGTCGGACGTGGCGACCACGAAATGTCGCACTTATCGAAGTATCAACTTGTTGAAAAAGTGTTGCCTGAGGATCTTAATGACATACGTGCTGTGTGGCTGGTCCCTCCATCGTGTGGAAGCGATAAAGAGCCAGTGTCAGTGTTCTGTGTAAGCAGTTCAGAAATGCAGAGGGTTTCCAGCGACTGACTATTTGAGGCAGCCACCACTAAATCACCTAAACTGTTCGTCCAAATACGCCAGGAACCAGTGACGCACTGAGGCAACGCTAGACGCCAGTGGGTCACGCCCTGAAGGTATGAAATGTTTCTCGTGATGTTGCTGGGGCCGTTCCAGTATCCAGCACCGGTACTTTCGATTAATACAAAACGAGTGGAAAGGAATTCAAACAACAGCGGCAGACTACTCGGATCCCCTTAACACACAACACTGAAATAAAAGAATTGTTTTAGCACAGATGAATTCGCTGTCGTTGCGAAGTGGATCCATCTCTCACCGAGTGAGGGATTTGTTACAGATTTCCTGTCTCGCCCTCGGGTGGGTATTCACGTTTAAGCGCAAGGCGGCTCTACAGACGTGTTTTATCGCAAAGAGCTCCCTCTCCTCGTTTTTCAGGGCTAGGAGCTCACCTCCTCCTCGTGATTCAGTGCAAGGAGCTCAATTGCTCGTGTTTCAGTGCAAGGAGCTCAACTGCTCGTGTTTCATTGGAAGGAGCTCAACTCCTCGTGTTTCAGTGCAAGGACCTCGAACTCCTCGTGTTTCAGTGCATGGAGGTCAACTCATATTTCGGTGCAAGGAGCTCAACTGCTCATATTTCACTGCAAGGAGCTCATTTCCTCGTGTTGCACTGCAAGGGTCACCCTTCTCCCCTCCTCATGTTGCAAGACTCCAATCCTAGTCTTTGATATGAAACTATTCTCGCTGATTTCCATCGTCGTGAGCGCCCTGTCCTGTGGTGACATCCTCCCCCCAGTCACTCCGGGTAATGACCACAGTTTTATCGCGAATATTTCACTAATTTTAGACGTCTGTAAAGGTCATGAACGCAATAGGAGGACTATTAACACGTATTCCCGTACCATTCAGGACACTTTTGATGGCTTCAAGAGCTTTTATTTTCGTCGTAAAAGTGTGTTCGTGGAAAGAATCCGAGTGTACTATGCTAATACATAATTCATATATAGTAACTAATCTCACATTTCCCCTCCTCTCTTTTAAAAGATGTCCAGCGCTCTCGGGGGTAGCTCCTGGATTCGAATGAAAGATTCAGACGCCATTACGAACGTAGTTTATGAATTAGGGATGAAGTTAATTGACCGATGACTGATGTACCTCTCTGAGATGTAATCTCTCGTTGAGAATGGTGAGGAACATGTTTTCCATTCTGGCTGTAAAGAATTCTTTTTCTCTTAGGTTTCTTTCAGTTTTTCCAAGTTTGAATTCATCGTTTGTTATTAGTTAATATTGTTATTATTATTATTATTATTATTATTATTATTATTATTGTTATTATTATTATTATTATTATTATTATTA
>JAUUDW010635675.1:0-18651 GCA_032361385.1 Panulirus guttatus
CTGGCGTCGGGATAACCGTTCAGACGACAGAGCTGAGTGTGAGTGTGTGAGTGTGTGTGTGTGTGTGTGTGTGTGTGTGTGTGTGTGTGTGTGTGCGAGTGTATATGTGTGTGTGTGTGTGTATGTGTGTGTGTGTGTGTGTGTGTGTGTGTGTGTGTGTGTGTGTACATATAGGAGTAGAGAAATGGTAGATTTATACAAGAATTTAGGACGGGGCAACACGTTCACCTGTCACACACAAATAGTAATCATACACACGCACACGCACACACACAAACACACACACAAATGATTCTTCACTTCCATCTCTTTGTACATGAAGAGAGATGGTCTGTTGTTGGAACTCCTTTCTGTCGACAGGCATCACATGTGAGACCATCCTAAATTCTGCCCTTTATGACAACCTGCTTTGCATTAAATGAAAAGACGCGGATAAACGAAATGAAGTGACTCCAGTACGATGGAAAGAGGAAAAAAATGAGGTTAGGTTATTCACCTTCAAGTAAGCCTCCCCAAATGGTTGGAGCGCCCTTCTTGATGGGAACCGTCCACCACCTCTGTTCCCTCTTATAACCCGTAGGGTGACCTTGGCCTGTTGTTAGTGATAGGGTGTGTGGGTAGGCAGCAGCTGTGGCGGTGGCGGCTATGGTGGGTACATGTCCTCCAGCCACCACACAGCCGCACTCCTGCCTCCCGGTAAGTCATCCACCCCAGCAGCACACAGATCGCTCCCACACTCTCCTCCACCTGTGATACGATTGTGAACAATGTTCTTTATATCATTTTATAAGGCAATATAACGGTCCTCATAACGTGTGAAAAAAAAAGATTATTAATGAATCAGTCACTTCAGCGGATAACCTTTTTACAGGTCAATAGTTCTTCTGATACATGTTCAAACAAGGTATCTATAGGAGCTTGGGTCTGTCTAATGTGAAACTGTGGTCAGTAATTCTGATTACTTTCTTTGCTTATTCACAGTTTTGAAAGATGATGATTGCCGATAAACTTTCACCAGATGTGAACTACTTCGTTATAATTAAAGTGTGCTAAGTGCAATTGTAATTATGGAATGCTTAACGTTTCTTACAAAACCGTATTTCAGAAAGTGAAAAAGAAAGTAAGCTAAATTTCCATTCAGAAAGTGTCCAGACAATCAAACCCAACGATTTATCGACCCATCTTACATATATGCACATATTCATATCAAAGGGCCAATACAGTCACACACGGGTCGACCTGTACCAGCAATGGCACTCCGAAATATATGCCATTTTTCCAATAATCCCACCACGAGAATGGTTGTTGCAGACAAAAGCCCATGCCAGGCGAATCCTTACACACACACACACACACACACACACACACACACACATTCAAAGTTCATCCTCTCGTAATAAGTAAACTATGACATCAGTAATGGAATGACATATCATTATCGTTACCTGTACTAGTTACCTCTCCTCCTGGTAACCTGATTATCGGGTTACATGTTTCCCTGGTTATCTGTTCTCCTTGTTGACTGTACTACGGTTAGCTGTCCTCCCAGTTACCTCTTCCCCTAGTTGCCTGGCCCCATCTTAGGCCCAGTAACTAGGGCGTCAGTCTAAATTCGTAAAACCTATAACCTATTCCTGTTTCCTCTTGAGGAAGTCACTTGCTAACTGTCCTATCCACACCATTACTGCAGTCCAATGGCTTCCCTTCACACTTCCTCCTTGGCAAAGGACGGTCTGATAGTAGATGTCTGATCTTGCCTAAGGGTGATTCCTGCTTATGAAGGGTAGGGGCATCAGCTTTGCTTAAGGGTGACACCACAGATTATGCAGGGTAGGGGCAGCAACATTGCCATATGCTGGAGTTTTTCTAAACCCTTTTGGGAGTGGGTGCAATCCTCCTCGCTTTTAACTTTCCTCATGACATCCGCAAACATGCTCAGGTAGGAGGACAATCCCCTTCGGAGAATTATTCACTCCGATCAAGAAGCGCAGTGAACCTAGAACCGACTCTTGCGGCATGTAATTTGTGACCTTGATACATTTCAATAAAGTTCCTTAGACATGCGTCCTGTGTTCTTATTCAGTAAGATAATCTGTCCCTGGAGATCCAGATTCTGCACTAGCTTCCTTTGTCATGTAATGTCAAATACATTCGGGCAGTCCACACAGAGATAATTCACCCAGCATTCTCTTTTGCTTAAAACAGAGCTCACTCTTTCGTAGAAATCTAACGGTTAGTTGCAAATGCTCTTTCCCCAAAACCATATTATCTCTTAGTTAGCTGGTCTTTCCTTTGCAGGAAGTCATCCAATCATTTTCCGATTATTTTTCTTTTCTGTCTGTCAGGGTGACTTGTCTGTACTTCAGAGAATTGTGACCTTTGCCGAATTCCTGTCCTTTGGCATTTTGTCTTTTTCAAGTTTCTTCTTGAACAGCATTTCAGTGGTCTGTCAAATACGTGTGCATTCATCATCAGCACATATGGAGAAATTTCTTTTCCCTATATCTCTGTGCTTTCCTCCCCATTCCGTCTTACTTGTTACTTCTAATACATGGCTACCTGTCTTCCTCGCTACCTCACCCCCTAGTAACCTCTCCTGGATACCTGTACCCCTAGTTACCTTTTCTGTCCTTCTGGGTACTTGTTAGATATTCTTTTTTTATGTTGAAGGCTACAGTCACGGACAAAAGTTCATATCAAGGCCGGGCCTTAATTGAAATGCAGAGAGAATAATGAAAGGATAAAAGAAAAGACAAGGGAAATTACTTAAGAGTTTTGTAGTAAGTGAAAAACCCGATCTTTAATATTTACCAGGTCATACTTATTGGGAAAGACATGAGAAAGTAGAGTTCCAAAGCTTTGACATGTAGTGAAAGAAACAATTATCAAAATGTCCCACCACTGAGTTGCCGATGGCCACATAGTAATCATGTGACGCAGCAGCTTGCTGAGTATTGCATGGTCTAGCTAGTGGTGGGGGCACACAATTATTCAGCTCTTGGAAGCAAAAATCATAGTAATACCTATAGAAGAGGGAAAGTGAACCAACATGGCGGCGCTGGGCAAAAGCTTCGTCTGGAAGTTAGCTTGTGTCAGATTATAAGTCGGACTGCTTTCGACTCAACTCTGTCAAGTTAGGATGCAGATCTAGAACCACCCCAGATGTGAGAGCATTGCTCCATACAAGGACGGATCAATCCCTTATATAAACGGAGCAACTGTTCAGAAGAAAAGAAGTTTCTGTATCTAAACAGGACACCCAGTTCTTTAGAGGCAGACTTAGCTATTCCCTTAATGTGGGGTTTCCAAGAAAAAGTGGATGTTACAATGATATCAAGTAAGCTTATTGAGTCAAGAAGTGGAATTACAGAACCACCAAAGGAGAGAAGAGAGTTGTGAGGAGTTCTCGATAAAGAGATGGATAGAAACTGGGTATTAGAGGCATTAAACTTAAATAGATTTCATCTATCTCACTGAGATATCTTGTCCAAATTAGAGTTTATTGAGGAAGCTGTGTCAAGACGAGATGCAGATCGAGTGCATTTGATCATTTGTGGAGGAGAGAAAATCGCTGAAAAAGAGGAGTAAAAGTGTAGGAGACGGGACAGAGCTTAGATGGACAAAGTAAAGGAGCAAAGTGAGTGAGGAAAGACAAAGGAGGGGAACTTATAGATGAGACCCAGATGCCACACCCTGTCAAAAGCTTTGGATAAGTCAAGGGCAACTACAATTGATTCCCCAGTGTGTGTCATGGATGATGACCAGATATTAGAAAGATACGAAAGAATATCACCAATGGATCTAGCCTTACGGAAGCCATACTGGCGATCAGAGAGAACTGTGATTTTCGAGGTGTCTAAGGATATGGGAGTTGCGGAAGGATTTAAAACTTTGGAATTGGCAGATGTCAAAACAATAGGACGATAGTTAGAGGTGTCAGAATGGTCACCCTTCTTCAGAATGGGATTTATAAATGCATGCTTCCAAGAAGAATATGAAGTTTTGGTTTTCAAACAGAAATGGAACAGACGAGCAAGCACAGGTTCAAGTTCAGAGGCACACTCTTTCAGTACTCGGGGATGGATGCCATCAGGACCATAAGCCTTTCTTGTGTCCAAAGAGAAAAGCGGTTTTCGGACAGTCCGAAAAGAGATTACGGGAAGGGGCATATGATTAGTAAGAGGGATGAGTCATCCAAGTTGGAGTTAGAGGAGAAACATGAACCAAAAAGGGTTGCTTTGTCTACGGGAGAGACAGCTATAGTACCGCCAGAACGGAAAACTAGAGCGACAAAAGATGTTAAAGATGCCCATAGCAAAAGACCAGAAAGACCTATCAGTGGATGACAAGGATAGGTTATCACACTTCCTTTGAATTAAGGAACGCTTCGCCTCACGGATAACGTGCTTACAGTGATAACGGGCAGTGATAAAAGCTGAATGAAAGCCAGAGGAAGAAGAGTTTTTCCAAGTCCGATGTGCCTAATATCTTGCCTTCAGTGAATAGCCTCAGAACAGGAATGGTTGAACAATGGAGTGGAAGACGTCCACTTGGAGGGAAAGGGGAATAATTGCTTTCCTTCCCACAAAAATAACCTCTGCTATGCGTTTGGCTGGCGGTGACAGAAGCATCACCAGATAAGAGACAGTAATTTACTCTTAGAAGGAGCTGCTGGAGGGAATGTTGCCGTTAGAATAATTACATTTATAAGAGATGTGATCAGATGAACCAATTGGGGTCGAGATTGTGTTCTTACAGCAGGATGAAAAACAAATCTAGAATACCAGGAGAGTGGTCACAGCAGTCAGGAATATGGGTAGGTTGGGAGATAATTTGCTCTAAATCATTGAGAATGGAGAACGTGAGGACTTCAATTCATTCACCATCCGTATGGGAGAAATTGAACCATTCCCTGTGGTGAAGGTTGAAATCTCCGAGGTAGGGGATCCCAGCTTGCGGATGAGAGGATGTCACATTCTCATGGCAGGAGTTTAGATAGTCGAGGAAATGTATAAGATTTGTAGAATTATGAGAACAATAGGCGATACAGCGAAAAAGTGTGGTAGTTGGGAGAAGACCTTGAGCCACATAACATCAAAATTCAGGCACTTGTCTTCTTTGAGGCGTGCAACAGGTGTGTTGATATTGGAATAAGCACAAACACCCCCTTTAAACTAGAATCGTGAGTGGAGATTATAATTGGATATGAAAAATGGACTAGTGGGAACATCATTAGACAAATGTGTCTCAGAGAGAAGTGATGTTAAGAGAGGTACTAGACATATGGTGTTCAACAGAAGAGAGGTTCCTAGAGAGACCACGAATGTTGGTATAGGGAACAGAAAAAGGGGAAGGTTTAACAGAGAGGGAAAGGTCGTGGGAAAGGCCGGTACTAATACTATCAGAGCCCTCCCTCTCATTAGCAGTAGAGTCAGGCAGAATCTCGGATATTCTTAGCACCCTATGATGCCTATAACTAGGGGTCATAATGTATATATGTTGTGGCATCCATCGTTGATTTGGTATAATCTAACGGCTGTGGTGACATGTTATCTGTAGCTATGGTGACACTTTACCTGTAGCTGTGGTGACACGTTATCTATAGCTATGATGTAACACGTTACTTATGGTATTGGTGACACATTATCTGTAGCTATGGTGACTCTTCACCTGTAGCTATGGTGAAACCTTGCCTTTAATTATGGTGACGTGTTACCTTAGCTGTGTTGTGATGTTACTTTTAGCCATGGTAACGGTGTACTTGCAACTGGGATGATGTGTTGCCATTGGCTGTGGTTATGCGTTTTACTTAGTTTTAGTAACGTTACCTATAGCTCTGATGACGTGTTACTTTTAGCTGTGAGGAACCGTGTTAGCCAGTTGCTGTGGTGACACGATACCTGCAGGTGTGATGATTTAATGGTTGTAGCTAAGATGACAAGCTACAATTTTTTTTCCGTGACTTGTTATCTGTAGCTGTAGTGAAATGCCAACCTTGCTGTACTCTTAGTAAGGTCTGATGAAGCCTATAGCTGTGGTAAATAGTAGACTATGGCCTCCAGCTGTGTGTTGCATTATGTGTGGTAGAGTAATAGATATAAGGTTCTGTTGTATCCTACGGCGTATGTTTAAGTCTGGTTACTACCAGGTGAATTACATGCATTTCTCTCACCCTGGACGATAGGATGGCTATTCAGATTACATTATAATGAAACACCGGAAATTGTTCTTATGAGTATGAACTGAATCATCATATATATATATATAGTCTCTAATAACATATTGGCCTCAAGGAGCAGGAAATTTTTCTAAGATATGAATTCAGAAAAAAATATTCCTAAAACATCTAGCTCCTGAAGAGATGCGAGTAATCATTTGCGTGACTTCGACACTGTACCAGCGCCATATATTCAGACGTACACTAAATTTGTTTTTATGTACGTTTTCCTACTGATATTAGGAAAATGGAGAAACTCTTTTCCTTCACATAGCTACACACCAGATAGACATCCAACCAATTTGAGGGAACCAGTGTGGGAGTATAGGGATCATGGCGGAGACGAAAGTGAGGAACCTCGGAACCTTCCTCTTATTCCTGTTCCTGACGGCGACGCTGACGATGGCCGAGCTTAGTCTTGTGTATAACGAGGATGGATTCTTCATCAGCGTCCACGGTAGGGAGGTGAGTTCCAACCTTACAGGAAACGGCGTGGTAGAAGATGCGAGTCTTTGAAGATGTGTGGCATGCGTGGTGGAAGGTTATGGAACATGACCCTGTGATACACTCTGCTAAAATAATATGCCTCAGGGTGACCAAGATTAAAAGATATCTACATTTTCGAAAAGGAAAGGTGCAGAGTCAGGGAGAGGTAATGGCAGCTGGAAATTTTTTGGAGATTATGCAGGTATAAATAAAGGAGCAGGATCACCTCGCTTGAACTCAAGATCGAACCAGCGTTCTCTTATTACAGTGCAATAGTGGATAACGTTGTTTCTTCTCTAATGCTGTTCTAAATGAGCTGAAGAGGTTAGATTTCAAGTTATATCTACATTTCAGTAAGTAATATTATTACCTACGTTACTCAAAAATATTGTCTTTGATATCAAAGAAAACGTGGATTCTAGAGTAGACTTTAAAAGGCTTTTCGAGAACTCTTTCATGATTAGAATATTAAAAAGTAGGAGTAAGATTTATAGTTTTTTTTGTAGAAAAATCAAAAACATGACAAAGTTCCAGACTCGAAGAACCACAAAAATAACTTATTGATTTGTAAGGAATGCATATCAATGGACTACTCATACTTAATACACGTGTCTTGGACCCAGGAACTCATTTGGAGCATAATTCCTTTATCCAGCGATAATAAATGCGACTGTAAGAAGGGTTATTATGATCATGGGAAATATGGATCAAAAGAAAGTGAAACGCTTTTCGAAATTAATGGAACCTATCATAATTTCACCTGTCTTCTTCTGGTAACCTAAATTGACCTTATTTTCGATGTTATTGGAAAAAATATGTGAATGTCATGGTTTTACGGAATTTGTTCACTCACATCTAATAAAAAAGTCTTCATGATTTACCATATTTTAGCTTAGCTTAGCTTTATAGCTTAGCCATTCACCTACCCCTCCACTCTCACATTTGGATTTTGGATTTGTACTTTGTATTATCTCTTTTCTTATTGTTTCTACAGGCAAGTGAGCATATCGGTGTTTCTTAACTTGCCTGACCACTGGTATATACATATTGCAAAGGCTTGTTGGATAGAATTGTGCGCCAAAATGACCGCGAGAGAACTCAATCCGGCTTTGTGCGTCCTGTCTGATCAGTTGCCTCATGTTTTCTTTTTTTCTTTTGAGGAGAGAGGTAAGGTGTTTAAAGCGACCCTTGTTTGGGGTGGTATGCGCCATCAGAATCTGGGGCCTGGCCCCACTGGTATGGATTCCCGAAGCCAGTCATTGCCCCAGTAGGGGGTAGTGCTGGTGACCGACTTTTGCTTGACATTAAGTTATACAATTCTGATTTATGGTGATACATGAGACCGGTTTTTCGACTCTGGCTTTCCTCAATCCCTTCTTATTTAAGAAGGCTATTGATGGGCAAGCAGGTGCCGTTGGAATGGTAAGGAAACTGGGAAGTGGTGACCTCGCTAAAGTTAATCTTCGACTGAAAAAAATCCATTTATATGATGTTATGGCTTCCATTTCTGTGACCACAAACTCACGCAGGGAGTAATCCTTTGTCCTGATGTCATGGACATGAGTGAGGACGAATTCATGAAGGAGCTTGCAGGCGAGGAAGTGATCACTGCTCGATTCATAACTAGATTTATCAACGGCAAGTGACGTAAACCCCCTTGATAACTCTTACTTCTGGAAAATCCAGATAACCAATGATATAGCCGTCGGGTTCGTTTAGACCATATGTGGCCAATCCCTTGCGATGTTACAAGTGCTAAAAGTATGTCCATGGTGAAAAGTTTTGTACACTTTCATCTCGTTGTCGAAAGTGCGCCAGCGAGGACCACGTTGCTGACAATTGCACGGCCAAGGTACAACCACCCAAGTTCGTCCTTGATACTAGTTTGATGGGGAAGTCTGCACAGTTTTGGCAGAGAATATTTCATACGGTGAAGCGAGGAAAAGGGTGAATGAGACTCACGAGCCTCCCACACCCAGTGAGTCCTTTGCTGTGGCACTGAACAGTAAGCGTGTGATGGTCACAATTGCCACGCAAACATCGCTAGTTGCTGAACCACGCTCCACGACGCCAGACGAATCCCTGACTAAACATACTGACGCTGACTCTGACGATATCCATGACAAAAACTCGTATGCCTAAATCACAAAATCAAGCCCTCTGATAGACCCCCCCAAAAAAAAGAAGAAAAAGAAACGAAAAAAGAATGTAAAGAAAAAAAATGAGATCAGATCAATAAAATTAAGGGAAAGAATCAGTGTCGCACATGGTCGTTCCTGTGGCTCAGTAAGGAAACAGTGGATGAGAAACTGCCATCACTTTCAGGGGCTGATCCCGTTCCCCTGTGGACTCGCTGAAGTCCAAAAGAAAGAGGCCTCACAAGGCTGGCCGGCTTAAAAAAATCTTAACCAACTCATTCAACTTCATTCAGTGGAACTGTTGATTTCGTATGATTAAGCATGCACAGCTGTCATTGTTGCTTGCAATGTATGAAGGGCCTTTAGTTATTTGTCTACAAGAGACCAACACCCATATAGAAGAGATGGAGATCATGGGATATCCATCTATGTATATCAAAACTTACCCCATCCAGGAGTGACTTTAGGTTCTACTCTAGGAACGTATGCATGTAGAGTAAAATTTGATACCATGTACTTGGTCATTTGTTCAATTAACTATGTCGGTTCCAACAAACTTGAGGAGGGTGATTTCACTTGACTTATTAGTCAATTACCCCTCGAAAAATTAATTCTTGGGGATTTCAACGCTCATCATCATCAGGTTAACCTGACTAAGCTGTAAGTATTGAACAAGGAGCTTTGGGCGTCTAGAACGTTTTCAAACTCACTGAACTTTGCGCACATCTTACGAAAATCAATACGTTTCGACCTACTGCACTGACGAGCTGCATTAGTAAGGTCGTGGAAAGAATGGTTAATAAAAGGCTTGCTGGTATATCATACTCACAGAATTTATTGAATGATCAACAATGTGCATTCCGTAAACACAGAAACACAATAGATCATTAATTGTAGTTAGAACATATAACATTTTAGACACTTTAGTACAAAAATATTTTTGAATGGATTTCTTTTTTAGATTTCGAAAAAGCCGTTGACATGACAGAAAAACCTCCGTGGTGTAGCAGTTAGCGTCCCTGGCCGTGACGCATTTACGGGCAGCCAAGGGTCGAGTCCATAGGTTCGAATCCTGGTTGCGGCAGTCGGTCCACAGTCAACCCAGCTGTTCATCCACCCCTAGGACTCGGTCGATAATATGGGTACCTGGTTCAGGTTACATAAGAAAAGCAAAATTTTCATGTATCTTTCGGGTTCATTTTGGGGAGCCGAGAGGAAATCTTTACCAATGTTGTACAACGCCCTTATTAGAAGTAAACTAGACTATGTCTCTCATTTGTATGCATCGGCAAGCGACTGTACTCTGAGAAGGTTGGATGTGTTGCACAATAAATGCCTGCGAATGTGTCTTGGAGCTCTAACATGTATCAAATTTCTACGATTTCAAGTTAAGGCAAAATGCACCTCCTCTCCGGCTGCTTCGTTATGAACTAACGTTAAAGTGTGGCATTCTGATGGCCAGCTATAGACACACTACTGCCTGTCGTCTCGCCCAACAATACGAACAGTTCATCGACAAAAGCGTCAGGCCCCTGGCCCTCAGAACACACATCCTCAGTGAGAATTCTGGTCTAAAAGTGCTAGAAGTGGACACGCTGATTAGGAATACGATACCTTCGTGGGAGGAGTCCAAATAAAAGTTAAGATGAACTGACTTCCTGTGAGGAAAAGCAACGCTCAGGAGGGTGAGGTACATCAGCGATTTCTTGGGGGTCAATACACATCATTTGTCGTATGTCCACTGCTACACAGATGGCTCCTAGACAGACGAATGTGTGGTGCAAGTGTGTGGTCGAAAGAATGTTCCCTTAGGTGCAATCTATTTTCTACGTGGAATAGATTACCATCGGTAATGCCTTTGATTATATGATTGATTCAGTTCATACTAATTTACTAATTTTCTCCAATTCTTTATGAACTTTCAGAGATAATGGGAATATCATTAACAAAACAGATTCATGTAAGAAATACATTATTTTGATTTTGGTTCCTGGTCATTGCAACATTTACGGCCATGAACAGGCAGACCGGTTGGCTAAGTCGACTTCAGAACTCGAAGAGGTCATTCCTATACCTCGGGAGCTGGGGTCTGGCCTTTCACTGGGAGAGAAATCATTACTTATTCTGTGGCAAAGTCAGTGGACCAGCCTCGCTATGAAAAGGAAAATTGATAACCAGCATGATCGAGTAAGTTAGATAAATCTGTATGGAGAAAATAAGAGAGTTATACGACAAAGTAATCGTCAATATCAAGCATATGTTGCGGAAAGTAGCAAAGGGCTCCCTAAGAAGTTTTACGGTTGTGTTAGAAGCAAGAGAGTCGTAACCCAGTCAACGGGTACATTACTTACAAAAAACGGTGACTTGGTTCAAGAAAACGAAGCCACAGCAAAAATATTAAATGATTTTTCTTGCATTTGTATTTACGATCGAAGACGCAACCCACATCCCGAATACAGTTTCACTGATAACAGAGGTGAACGTTGTTCAATAAATTGACATAAAAGCCGAAGACGTACTTTCAGCAATAAACGGAATGAAGGAGGCGAACAATGAGATAGTTAATCCCTTGACTGCCCTTTTCAATAAGTCACTAACTAAGGATAAAGTTCCAGACGAATGGAGGTTTGCCAATGTAACACTGATATTCAGAAAAGGTAACAAGTCAATGCCCGGAAATTATCGTTCTCTTGGCTTAACGTATGTAGTTGAAAAACTTATGGACACCATAATTCGAGATAGAATTGAAAACCATTTAGAAGAACACTTAATCAACGATTCCCAGCATGGTTTCCGATAAAATACCTCAAGCCTGATAAATCTGCTTGATTTCTTTCATGATATAATCAACATGTATGACGAAAGAAAAACATTTAATGTTATCTATCTAAATTTTATAAAATCTATCGATAAGGTTATGCATCAAAGGTTGCGAGCAGAAATTGTCACTTGGCATTGCTGGGGTTGTACTTCAATGGATAGAAAATTGGTTGACTGGACATAAACAGAGTTGTGATTAATGGTCAAGCCTCAGAATGGTTATACGTAACAAATGGAGTGCCACAAGAATCAGTCTTGGGACCGGTTCTCTTTCTCATATGTGATAATGATTTTGATTATGGGTTGCTTTGTAAGATATGAAAATTTGGTGATGATACAAAGCTGGGAAATAGATCTACGAATAAACTTAAATGTCTACAGGTTCAAACTGACATAGACAAACTGATGGACTGGGTTCTCAGGTGGCAAATGAATTCTAATATCGATAAGTGCAAAGTTTTATATATTGGAGGTAAGAACGAAAAGTGTGAATTCTGTTGACCTGCATTTTGTAAGTGAGGAAAAAGACTTGGGTGTAATAATTTCAGAGGCCCTAAAACCAAGCAAGCAGTGCAGAGAAGCAGTGAAAACAACGAACAAAATTCTTGGACTCATAGGTAAGGCCTTCGTATTTAAGTCCAGGGAAATCGTCCTTACCCGCTACAATTCATTGGTTCGTCCAAGTCTCGAATATTGTGTTCAGTGCTGTAGAAATAAATACTTCGAGCGCAGATTAAAAGAAATGAATCTATTTAGCTTAGAAAGAAGAAAGTTATGAGGTGATCTTATAGAAATATTCAGAATGATCTAAAGCATTAATACTCTTGATCTATCAAGTTAATTAAGACTTGGTACGTCTAATTTTACTCGTAATTATGGATGCAAACTCGTGGGCAAACCTGTTACCTCGAATGAGTCGAAGTACTTTTTCTTCAACAGGATTGTTAACATGTGGAACGATTTGCCAGTCATAGTGGTTGAAAGCAATACTATAGAAACGTTTAAGAGTAGACTTGATGAATACTTCGCTTCATGACCACGATTTACATTATTTGCGCCTCCTTAGTCACACTGACAATATTCAGGTTATTTCCTTTGAATTATGTGGATGTCGTAAACATCAACACGCTAATCTGTGAATTTCTGATATTTTCCATTACAACAAAAAGCCTCGAAAGGACCCAGTGGTCTGTTGCCGTTTGAATTCCTTTGGATTTCTCTCTAAGTTGAGGACTGGCTGACTTCCCCAAGGAGGAACAGCCAAAATGTACAAATGCTCCATCATCCTAACAACAGACGACATACTTATTCAGTGCAATAGATGCCACGAACCAAGGAAAAAATAATACAGTATTCTAAGCGAAGGAAAATAAAGTTCATCAAAAGTGGATGCTGTGCCGATTTGGTGTTGTGTGCTGTCTCGTTGACACAATACCCAACTTACCAACTCTATATTCCAATATTCATATTTTGCTTTTCATTTATTCTAGCTATCTTTATCTATTTTTTTATTATTCTTTATCTATCTATTAGTGTATCTATTTTATTCATAAGTTTAGACAGTGCTGGTAGGATCATCGTACAGGGACTTCAAACAGTCAAAATTCAAAGAGGGTTGCAGGAAAAATGACTTTCCTCTTAGGTCGCTGGCTGTTAAACCCAACGGACCAACCAACCAACCATTTACTCTGAAAGTTGTTTGCTGACTGATTTTCCTATGTTTGTTGAGTGTGTTGCTTCCTCCCACCACATCCAACTAATATGGCGGAGGGAAGCCGACGATGTAGTTGGTATATTTCGAATCTGATATTGAAATCTGAATTACATTTCCGCCACTTGGTGAAATTTGGTAAGGTTTTCGTTGGTATCGAAGATTTCTTGTTTTCCTAAACATGTTTATCACCTGATCATATCCTTACGGCTATCACTTATACATATTATTTGTATGATAAAAAGCAATGCTCCAGATTCGTCTCCCCTCGCTTAAAACGCGTCTGTTATGGAGTCAAAGTAGCTTTCGATTCTTCCTTGTTCATAGATTATTTTTGTGTCACCCGTAACTGGAATTCTACCAAAAGTATTATGAAATGTATCTCTAACATGAATACTGACAGTCAGATGATTTTTTCTTTCAATCATGGTAAGGCTCTCTTAGATTAGGACGCGGCATTACCACTAGAGCTAAAGTCCTGAAATTTTCTGAGACACCTAAAATCAGAGCTCAAAGATCGCATCTCCCTGCACAAGGTTCCTACCAAGATTAGAATACTAACTAATTGCAGTAGCCATAAACTTTGAGGGTAAGGCTTGTTCAAAAAGTAACAAAGTAGAAAAGGAAAAAAGATAATAGTTTAAATCACTGGATATGATTCTTTAGTGTCTGTGACAGCAGAACTGCTGTTATCTATCAAACACATGTTTACGTCTCAAGCGTTATCTCCCTCTTGATATACGTAAGTGATAATATCACCCAAACCCAGCGCCACGGTAACGTCCAGATCGTCTCTACACAGAACAAACGCTACAACGATCTCACGAGAAACACACAAATACTAAGAATTTTGATTACCGTTGATGTTCCTTTCTTAAGCTCAGCTTAGAACACCCCACTACAACCCTCTCTGTCATGCACAGCCGTCTTCACTTTGCCAGCTGAACGATAGTTCATATCCATGATACAGGGTTGGAATGAAACCCAATGTTTTCGAATAAAAGGAAAATGACGAGGGTATAAGTTTCCCTTTGATCGTGGGGCATCCGCAATCAACTATGTGGACGAACATCCACAGAATCCAACACCATCATAGAATTCAGGGCGATACTTCTGCTACCATGGAATAAAACAGGGACAAGTACCAAGGATAATGGCAACGTTGCTCTCTTCATAACGGGCGGCGTGTTCACAGGGTCTATTTGTGCTTTATTCATAACAATAGGTCGATAGCTTTTTGTATTGTATGGATGGACAAAAATCTCTTTTTTTCCTGGTTGTATTGTTAGTCACAATGTTCATTCAGTCCTGAGGAGGGGGAACCACTCTGGATGCCCCCTTCCCTCCCATGTAATACACTTTCTAGGCACGTGATATACTCGTCAGACACCTGCCATATTCGCCAGGCATATGCCATACTTGGAAGGCAACTGACACATTTGCCAGACAACTGATATACGAAGCAACTGACACATTTGCCAGGCAACTGACATACGAAGCAACTGACATACTTACTGAATATCTGATGCATTTGCCATGTATTTGCCACACTGCTCAGGCATCTGCAACACCAATCAGGAACCTAACACACTCGACACACTTGCTAGGTGTTTGCCACATTACCAGGTACATGACAAATTCACCAGACACCTGACACACTTTTCAAGCGTCTGACACAGTTGCCAGGCACTGGGATATCTATCAACGCGGGCTTCCCAAACACACGTTCATGGATGGCGCTCATCTCGTTGTAAAGTCCTCATCTTTCCAGGTTCTTACGGACGGTTGTTGCCCTCAGGTGCCCCATACAGATCCCCTTCGCTGAAACCGCTCCGTCTCCACCACAGGTGTTTCGCCACACGGAGGACGACCCCATTATCTGGATAGGTCACGGGAGGTCCAACTTCAGCGAGCAACACGGCAACTTCGAGATCGAAGATGAGGTGTTGGCGAGGCTTCCTCTTCAGCGGTACAAGGAAATCGCCGACTTGCCAGATTTCATTCACTTGGTCTTCTCCTCCTCAGAAGACTCGAGTTTGACAGTAAGTCTAGTCAGGTGGTCTATGTGTGAAGACTCCAAGTATAGTAAAGCACTATAGCCCTGGAAGAGAGAGTCTTATGCAGTTACTAAACCAGGGCCAGAGGGGCTTCGATGTCACGTCTTCCTGACGGGTTTGCAATGAGTTTCTTCCAGATTATTAGTTAAGGTTGCAGCTTTGCCATCGCTCAAAGCATTTGCTTATAAGATATATAAATGCATACAAGCAAAGGCTGAACTTTAGGACTTAATGATTTCTAAGTAATGTCTATTGTGGAACTCACACCAGAGAAGCAGTTATTATAAGTCTAGAACTTAGGTGTTAAATTCTTTGAGTGTTTTAGGTTATAGTGTCTTTGTTCTTTATTTGTTTCCGTAATATTCTTAGTTTCTGATCAAACTTTTTCATTTTATGACTTTTGTTACCTAAACACCAGCAGCTCGTTCTAGGTATCTAAATGTCTATTTTGGTATACGTGAACATAGACAGTCTACTGTCTTTCACGGAACGACGGATTGATATCTGAAAGTAGACGAAAGAAGGTCAGGAGTTAGATATGGCGCTGGCGCCATAACAATGCACTGCTATCGTTTGCCTCACTCTTCTGCTGTGTCCATCACTGTGACGACCTGTTGCCATAAAGATACATCTCTACATATTTCATACTTTGTCCATTATGTGCGTGTCATATCATTTTCGGCCTTCCTTTAAACCCCAGGTGGAACTGGCCATACGGGAAACTCCAGGAACCGGTGGGTACTCGCTGGTGAACCTCTCGACCTACACCAACACCACGTACAACCGCATGTGGATGAGGTTCTCCGCGGAGGAGGCCGAGAGGGTGTGGGGCGCCGGAGAGCAATACACCTACCTCAACCTGAGGGGCCACGCCTTCCCGATCTGGACCAGCGAACAAGGTAGTGAGAGCAACCACAGTGATGGCCAGGTAACGAGGTGGTGAGAGGAACCACGTTGATGACTGGGTAATAAGGTAGTGAAATTAATCACATTGACGACCTGGTGATGAGGTAGTGAGAGGAACCACGTTGATGCCAGGTGATAAGGTAGTGACAGGAATAACAGTGATGAACAAATAACAAGGGAGTGAGAGAGACCCCGCTGACCAAGTGACAAAAGCGTCGGTCTGGGAAAACCAATGTCTTATTCGTGAAGAGATTTTGCCCCAGTACTAATGTTCTGACGAGGGCCCTGCCAGGGAGTCACCATTTATGATATTCGCACATTCACTGGTTCCAAAATAGCATTTCTTATTTGCCATTCATCCACTAGTTTCCTGTTCGAAAACATTTCCTTCACACTACTCTCAACAATACAGGCCAGATGTTCGTGTCTTCATTCAAGGAACGTATTTCCCAGAGTGCTCAGGATCCTGTGAAGTTAGATACCAGGTCTCTGGTAACTACGGAGACCTGTGTATCGTCGTGCAAATGACTATTATCTTTCTCTCTCAGTGACTTAGAATTGTTGTAACCTTAACACTTTACTACGAGTGCGTTATAACTATTCGTTCTATCTTCCTTGCGAATGTGTCAAGTATGTATCTTTGATGACAGACATGAATGCTCTGTGCTCTGTAGCTGAGATGGTCAAGAAACATTCCTATGATGTCTTACTGTCGATGTTTTGCTCGTTCAACGTGTAATCAAGACCTTGCTAAAGACATAGTAATGAGAAACGACAGTAGATATGTTCTTTATAAAGTAAGTCATCAAAACATATCAATGATAAGAGGCGCCTCTGGTCAAACAATTGCCGTAGCATTTGGCTTTGTGGAGACGGTTGAGGACGTTACAAAGAATATAGGTAACCTAGAAACTAGAATGATGACGGTGAAGACGACAGTGGATAAAAGTGATAACTTTCATGGGGTTAGGAGCGGGATGAAGCCCAGTTCAAATGGAAAGATGATGGAAACAGAAAGAGACGATACGTTGATAGTGCTGGGTGACGCAAAGAAAGAAAGAACTTGGCTTCGCCATTGTCCTGAATTCTTCAGTTAGACATTAAGATACGGGGTTTTGTGGTAGGAGCAAAAACAGAGGAAGACTGCGATCCCCTGAAGCTAGGATGAAATCCTTAACACACAAGGCAGAGGGCACTGCTGAGGACACCGTGGTTGTTGTCCAAGCTGGGTCGAGTAAAGTGGCTCAGGGTTGACCATAGGAGATCCTTGGGAAGTATGTGACATCAGAAAGTTTAAAGAAAGCCGTAGGGCGATATCTAGCACCGAATCTATATATATTGTATGCTCAACTGAAACATGGATGGAATTAAAAGACAGAGATCTGTTGTCAAAGTTTTCTATGAATGGGTACAAAATTTACAGGACTGATAGAAAGGATAGGAGAGCAGGTGGGGTAGCACTTTATATTAGGGATGATATTAAAAGCTGTAACAGGAGTGACATTAAAGCAACAAAAATTACAGAATCGATTTGGGTTGAAATAGATGAGAATGATGAGAGGTTATACTAGGAGTACTATGTCAGAGGAATTTATGGAGACAATCTAAGATTGTTTTCTAACACAGCACATTTCCAATGGGACCAGGGGTGATAACATCTTAAATCTGTTACTGACAAATGCAAACAACCTTATAAATGAAGTTGAGGTGGAAGGACAGTTAGATAATAGTGACTAACAAGGAAATAAGGTTTAGTATAGTGAAGGATGTGAATAGGAAGGAGAATGAAACGTTCGTTCCCGACTTTCGTAAGGCCATCTTTGCGGGGCTTCGTGAATACCTTGCTTGTGTTAATTGGATGGGACTAAATGAAGGTAGGGTGAGGTCAGACGGTGTGGGGTCAGGTCAGTCAGCTGACTTAGATCAGCTTAGCGGTAGTGTCAGGTCAATTGTAGGTGAGGCAGGGGAGATCAGTAATAGAGTGGAAGTTTCCATAGAAAGGTTCAAGGTAACAATCAAAAGGGGACAAGAATTGAATATTCCATATAGGCAATATATGACTAACAATGATGACCCAAAATGCCAAAATAATAGGATAAAACACCTTACAGGGCAGAAGTAGGGCTTGTACAATAAGGTTAAATGGGGAGAAACACAGTTTAGTGATCAGCTAACGCAAATTAAGAGAATGGTAAAATCAGAGATCAGGAAGGCTACGAGAAATTACGAAATTAAGATACCTAACGAAGCAAATGACAATGCCAAGGGATTTTTTCAAACGCATAGAACGAAGAATAGGAAGAAAATTGGGCGTAT
>JAUUDW010635709.1:0-11115 GCA_032361385.1 Panulirus guttatus
TTGATTACTCCATGTTTCAAGAGCAAGCTAAATCCATAGACATGGGTTCATTTATTTCACAAAAATGGAAGATGTTTGGAATTCTTGTTGAAGACATTACTTTGTCCTTCCAGGGCTGCTAGAACATGAGATAGGTATGTTAGTCATCATTACCATAATAAATCTACAGATTTAATTAAAGTAAAACTGTAAATTCAAATTGATTTTGTGTTCAGTATGATTTATAAATTGTTGTGATAGTTTAATGATTATGAATTTATAGATATGTCTCACAAATATTTGGTGTTGCATCTTATATTTTCGTTCTGTTGAACTTTGGAATTTTGTGTAAGTTTAGAAGGTATTAATTGCTTAGAAGTCATATTTATTGCTTCTAGCTGTATGCAGTAGCCACTTATTTTGGATTACAGAGAAACAGGAGGCAGCGGGGGTGGCAATATTTTTGGGGCTGCAAGACCTGTAGATACAGCTGCTCGAGAACGTCAAATAGAGGAAAAACTACGAAAACTTGATACTGGAGCTACCAAGTATGTTTATTGCTATACTGTATTTATTTATTTATTTTTTTTTCCTACTTTAGCAAGATAATGTCAAGAAAAAATAAATTGTGGTTTCATTTTCTCATATCTACTCTCTACCTTTCATATATTGATTAAAACTGGAACCAACCATTCATAGCCAAGCCCCCCTGGACTACTCTGTGGTTTACCTTGAATGATTCATATGCCCTAGTTCAGCACATTGATAGCATGTTGCCTGCTACATGCCACATCGATCCAGTTTATTCTATCCTTTGCAAGCTTCTTGCTCTTCTAAATGTTCAGGTTCTGATACACCAAAGCCTCCATCACTCCTTTCTTATTTCTCCTTCTTGGTCACCCTGACCCCTTGCTCCCTCCACTCTTATGCAGATCCTGTTAGTTAATTAATCTTCACTCGTTTCCATGTGTGTGAGCCATTTCAACACCCTGGTTCACTCTTTCAATCAGACTATGCTCACCAGCACACTTCTCTTGCACACTATGATTCCTTGTGCAATCAATCTGCCTCACATCATAGGCATTTCATTTATACTGCATCTGTTCCTTTCTTTCTTCATGGCCCATGATTCATATCCAAACAACACTTTGGGGACTACCTTGCCTTTAGACATACTCATTCTTGCCGTAACAGATAATAATCCCTCCCTTCACCTGCTGCTAAATACACTCTGTTCCTTAACCCCCTCTTCCACCCAATGGCTCACTTTAGCTCCCATGGTTGCATTTGCTGCCCTGTCTATTCCCAGGTACAGTAAGAATTAGATCAATTTGGTACACAGTAAGTAACATGTTGTCAGTGGGCTGAACTAGGACATATGAAACTGTCCAAGGAAACCAACCACAGAAAGGCAGTGGGGTATATCTGTGGATGGGGACTCTGCTGGCTTTTATTCCACAAGCGTATAATCTCACCAACTCTTACACAGCACTTAACAACAAGTAGTTTGGAAGACTCATTCTTGATAAGTCTCTATTCCCAAGGGTGGCCACTACATGCTAGCCCTGCTGTTTAGCAAAATCTCAATTATAAGTACAGATCAGGTATAAGAGATTAAAAAATTGAGTTTGAGACAATCAGATTTTGAAAGGAGTTTGAAATCACCACTGAAGAAAATATTGAGAGAATATACCTCTGAAGATGTTAGAAAGAAGGATGATACCATTACGAGGGTGGAGATGATTCAGATGTCTACGTCCCAATTCATTAAGAGAAAGTGATGATGTCGATAGACAGACAAATGCATACACACCATGGGTCAGACATGAACCCTCGACGGGGTGGCACATAGAGGTTAAATGACACATATACCTGAATTCTGGTGAGTTTTATGTGCATCCCAACCTCATCTCATTGGGGGTAGCATATCCATGCTACCATGCAAGCCCTGCTGAGATGAGATTGGGACACAAGTACTACCGAGATGAGGTTGGGACGCGTGTGAAAATCACCAGAATTCTGGTGTGTGTATGTGTCTTTTAACCTCCTTGTGGCAGTGGTAGCCAGGTGCCCTGCCCAGTGTTTGAGTTCGACCCATGGTGTTTATACAAGAAAGTGATGAGTATAGGGTATGATTATGAAGAAATGGGTGTTAGGATGCCAAATTTTGCAAAAATAATTCCATGAAAAGGTGCTTGCCTTTATGTACATGATACACTTAGTGGAAATGGGAATGATTGTTTATGATTATATAAAAAAAAAACTGCTTGTCTTTCTGTATATAGAAAATTCAAGACATCACTGCAGCTTTTTTAGGATGAATAGTTAATTCTCATGGTGTATTTTTTTATCTAATATTAAAGATTTTTTTTTTAAGAGATATGGTGAAATAAAGATTAAAAGGATACCCTCATTGAATGTGCTTCAAGATGAGATGACTTTTGCCTTAATGGTACTTAGAATGTATGTCTTGAAACTTTGCCCTGTAGGCATAGTATTCTGTTTTCCACAGATTACAACTTACCTGATTTTAAGTATGCTTTTCTTTACCCACATCTTTCCTTAGAGATGAACCTCGTCGCTTTGAAAGGCGGGATGATCAAAGAGACGATCAGCGTGAAGACCGACGGGACTATCGCAGAGATGACCGGCAGGATGATCACCGTAATGACCGACAGGGTGACCATAGGGACAGTAGAATGGTAAGGAGTAATTATTGCCTTATTGTTTGATTATAGTGAACACTGAGAGAGTTCTGTAACAAGTTTTCTAGCTTAAAGCAGTACACAGTTTTCACATATAGTTTAAGCAAGACAGGTCTCTCTTCCCCTCTTTCTGCCCCCTAACTCTCTCAACAGAAAGGCACCAATTAGAGGCACAGCTGCCTCCATTAATGTCAGTCTGAATGGCAAAATGTAAATAGTAACTGGTTGGCAGCCAATGACCAGGGAGGTATATTACCGTTTCTACCAGCCTGGGTATCAGGAGGGTTAGTGACATCTGCTTAGTGAGCCAACACTTTAGTGGTTGTCAAGTTGTGCTCCTCTGACCCAGGTAGCTGTCTTTTCTTTCTGCCTCATTGACATGTGGACTACTGGCATTTTGTCCCCAAACATACAAAATCTGCTTGTCATATGTAACACTTGACAACACTTAACTCATGCAGCTCCTTCTTTGTAACTCAAAATTTTCTTGCGGTGAGGGCTGTGCGCTAGCCATGCCTTTTGGCAAAATGTTAGGAGCAGTAGATAGAAGTAGAAGTTAGGAACACTTAGGAAGGTGCATTTTGTATAAACATTAGGTAGAAGTAGTGAGTAGGAGCATTAGACAGAAGTAGTCATTAGGAACATTAGGTAGGAACCTCTTCAAACACTGCACTGGACTTGCCCTTTGCCAGTGGCCTGTCAAGGGTAAGGCAGTAAAGGCTAAGAAGCGGCACTGAGTTCTATAGTTATGGAGATTCCGTTGCTGTGGCCACTCCTTTGAGGGAGTTCCTACTGGAACAGGCATTAGAGATATAGATAGTTAGATAGAGATGAATAGACAGTCCTCCAAGTAGGGGTTGACCTTCTTAAAGAAAGAAAGATTATGGAATTAAGAAAGCGTGAAGTTAAGAGTTTCACTGTCTAGTTGTAGAAGGAAAGAAACAGACTTCAGATCTACCCAGCATCTGTGGAGTAGCCTGAAATGTTCTGTGCGTACTAGGGTAAGGATGAGGCACATAACCCTTAAACTGATTCCTTATCATATGACAAACATCATAGCTTTGCTCCTGTCATCTTGTAATGAACTAAAGCTTTTTGTCTCTGATATCACAACTGATGTTTACTTACATCATTTATCCATAGATGTCACTTGTACCATACTGCCACAGCTAGAAAAAATATCACACATATCAGTCACTTACAGGACATCAACAAGAGTGTATTTATGTCATCTGGGTGGGAAACTTGCTGGCATTTGATATTATGATTAGTTGTAGAGTAAAATAAACAATAGGGAAGCAACAACTTCGATATTTTTGGTGTAAATAAAGTTATTTGTTCATTTATACATGTAAATAAAGTTCTGTCTATAAATGTAAACACATAAGAAAATGTAAGAAATGGAAAAAAAAACATGAAAAATGCATTTGTGTCATGTAAAAATCATGTCTTGAAAAGATATCATAAATTGTACAATGTGATTAGGTTGGCTATTGTATACTTAGATGATGAGTATCCATTCTGCTAGCAGAGCCCACCCCCTATCCTGTTTTGTTAGGAAAATCCTTTTTGGGGATGGAATGGAGGCAGTAATATACTGCTATTTAAAGATTAACAGAAGCCACAGTGATATCTGTAGTGAAAGTTGAGAAGTAAGAAAGAGCAATATGTTAAGGTGAACTTCTTTTAAGAAAATTATGACAAGATATGTAATGGAGGAAGAAACCCTCTGATGTTTGGGCATTATTCCTTGTAGGAGTGGTCCAAACTTGTGTAGAGGTTGAGTGTTGGGTATTGTGAAGAACTATATTCAAGACATAAACAGAAACCCCCTTTGTTTTAGAGGCAGACATACCCCAATATATCTATATCCATCTATATTTCTGACATCCATTCCTTCTGGCAACTCCCTCAAGGTGGGTGGCCAAGGCAAAAGAGTCTCCATAATTGGAGAACATAAGTGCTGTTTCTTAGCCATTAGTGCCTCACCTTTAACAGGCCACTGGCAGAGAGCAACTCTAGTGGTGTTGCCAAAGGCCCCTACCAGTTATTCCTATTGGCTATATCTACTTAATGAGTCTACTTAATGTTCCAACCTACTTCACCTAATGCTCCCACCTAATACTCCTTCTTACTAGTTGTACCCAATGTTTCCACCTAATGCTGCTGCTTAATGTACCTACCCACTAATTCAATATATGGCTCCTACCATTTTGTCAAGAGGTAGGGCTAGTGCATAGTGCTCACTGCAGGGAAATTTGGAGTTATGAAGAATGAGTTGTGTGAGTTATGTGCTGTCAAGTGTGTGATGAGGAGAGATTGTATTTATATGCACAAAATGCCAGCAGCTCACATGTGGGTGAGGCAGAAAGAAAAGAGCTACCTGGGTCAGAGAAGTGCAGCTTGACAACCACTGAAGTGCTAGCTTACTATGTAGCTGTTGATAATCTTCCCAGTACTCAGGTGGGTAGTACTGGTAATGTACCTCCCCGGTTAATGGCTGCCTAGCAACTGCTACCTGCTTATAGACTTATCCCTATCATTGATAAAGAGTTTTAAGTAGAGGACTACTGGTTCAGTTGATGCTGAGTATATGAATACACCCAGGGAATTGAAGAGTAGAATCTTTAGTAGAAATAACTGACAAGGAATTTCATATAGGATTTATGTAGCAAAAGGGGAGGGAGTAAGAAGATGAAGAATGGATGAAGTGAAAGAAGTAAGGGAGGTAAATGCAAGTCTTGGAGAGAGGGGCAGGTATGCAGACTATGAGGGATAAGAAGGCTTATTAGGTGTATCAGTTGTTGTTTGTTGATGATACAGCGCTGGTGGCTGATTCGAGTGAGATACTGCCAAAGTTGGTGACTAAGTTTGGAAGAATGTGTGAAAGGAAGAAGTTGAGAGTTTATGTAAATAAAGCAAGGCTCTTACTTTTAGTAGGGTTGAGGGACAGGTTAGTTGGGGTGTGATTTTACACTGTGAAAACTTGAAGGAAATTAAGAGTGTAAATACCTGGGTCTAGACATGGCAGCGAATGGAACCATGGAAGTGGAAGTTAGTCAGAGGGTGGGTGGGGAGGCAAAATTTCTGGTAGCGCTGAAGAATATGTGGAGAGAGAAAATTTTATCTACGAGGGCAAAATGATAGGTATCTGTGAAGGAATAGTAGTCCCAAGAATATGATATGGATGCAAGGCATGGGCTATAGAAAAGACTTTGTAGAGGAAGGTGAATGTGTTGGAAATTTAATGTTTGATGACAATATTTGATCTTATTTGAGGATAGTATTTAATGTGAAGTGGTTTGGTCAAGTAAATAATGAAAGAGTACGAGAGTTGTGGTAATGAAATGAGTGTGGTTTAGAGAGCTGAAGTGGGTGTACTGAAATGTTTTGGACTTATGGAGAAAATGGGCTAGAAACGATAGACAGAGGATATATGTATCAGAAGCAGAGGGAACAAGGCGAACAGGGGGACCAGATTGGAAATGGAAGGCTGGAGTGAAAAAGATTTTGAGTGATCAGAGCCTGAAGATGCAAGGCAGTGAAAGGCTTGCATGGGATAGAGTGAATTAGAATGATGTGGTATACTGGGGTTGATGTGCAGTCAGTGGACTGAACCAGGCATGTGAAGCATCAGGGGTAAACCATCAAAAGTTCTGTGGGGCCTGGTTGTGGATAGGGAGTTGTGGTTTCAGTGCATTACATATGACATCTAGAGAATGGATGTGAGTGGATGTGGTCTTTCTTTATCTGTTCCTGGTGCTACCCTGCTTATGTGGGAAATGGAATCAAGTATGAAAAGAGGTTATATGTTTTTATTTATGTCATCTTGCCTTCTCACTTTTGCAAGTTAGTGTCAGGAACAGATGAGTAACATCATCACATACACAGCAAATTTTCTTTAGATGGCATAAGATGGTTCCAGGCAGCACTCATTCTTTACATATGCTCTTCTTTTATGTGTTGCTTTAAATAGTTTAGAAGATTTTATGTCAAACTTAGGGTTCTCTCCTATTTGAATATATATATCATGTATTTTTATAAATGTATTTGTTTCTAATCAAAGGATAGAAGACCTCCTCCTGATGACCATGTTGGAAATGATGATGATGATCCTCCGTCTACTAGAGGCCGCAGCAATGAGAATCATGCTATGCCTCCACGTCATGGAAAACTGGCAAAGGATGATGAACCAGTAAGTAATTTTTTTTATTTTCTGATATATCAAAACATTAAGTGGATTTTGATTGTGCATTCTGTTCAGTAGTGCTGTTTTTATAATGTTTCTTATCATGTCTTTTATGATGGAAAAGAAAAATTAGTATTAAAGAAGTAAAGTTATAGTGAAGACTTATTCTTCATCATAACTGTGCTCCTTATGAGTGAACTTTTTACATGTCATATAAATGTTCTAATATTTTTTTCTTTTTTCTTTAGATTTTAGATACAACAAATAAATTTGCTGGTTTGGATTTGGAGGCTGAAGATTAGAGTGGTGTGTTTGTGTAATGTTGGAGTATCTAGGTTACAAGGCCTTGTGATCTCCTGTGCTGGCTAACCTGCATCTGTGTGTATCTCACTCGTGTGGGGCTACCTCCCTGAAGTGTACTCACTGTCCTCCATGACTATTATGGAAGCTAAGAATAAGCCTGTGTTAGAGTACACAGTCATGTGCTCAGTATCTCTAGTGATGTCCTCTTTACCTCAGATGAATTTGCCACATGCACATGATTCACTTGTGATGAGGTGGCCTTTAAGTGCACATTACGAACATTATTGTGAGCTGAGTTGGTGTATTGCCTGGTACACAAAACCTCATTGTGCAGAGACTAATGTTCTCTGTACCTGTCCTGCTTCAGGATGGCAGAATATGTATGAGGTGGTGCTATGTGGATTTTTGTTGACGTTAATGATAACCAGTGATCATGTTTGCCAACAAAACAAGTATGTTCCTCTTCGATCCTGTGCCCCAGCATGTGATTTATCACAACACAATCACCATTTTCTTTCGTTCTTTTTTTACTTGACGGACATCTTAGATTATAGATAAGTATTGTAATTCTGCCATTAGTTTAAGACACATATTTGGACAAAAATTTTATGCCTATCTGATCTCATTGACACTGAAAATAGTTGCATTTGATCTCATGCTGGGGCACAGAGTGATGAATGGAGCATAAAATGTTGTGCAAACTTGAGCTTCCCTGGTGTGATAGTATTGATTTTGTACTGTGATTTTAAGCTCTGAGCTCCCAGTGTGTGTTTGTAGCAGTAATAGCAGCAGTATAGCCTTCTCAAGCTGTGATGATTGTTCATAATGGCTGTGTTGAGCTCCATGTGCCCAGGCCAGTCAATCACCTCTCACAGGTCTGTATTCCTTGCCAGGAAAATGTGTGCACAGTGTGCAACTTCGAGGTCCTAGGCTGTGTATGGACATTTCCAGAGCATTGATAATCAGTTACATGTCAGTCATGTCACATTTTCATATTTGGTGCTTTGGTCTAAAGCACAGTATATCCCTTGTCTGTACATGGGTTGAAGAGTACTCCACACTATTGGTGACCTTGTAGGACTGGTGGACAAGGTGAGGCACAGCAGGAGAGGAAGTCATGGCTAGCCAGGGATGGAGCCAGTTAGTAATATATTGATTAGATTAAGTACATTTTACTAGTGTTGTTGTATCTGCTGCTAGCTGTCAGGATAGGGTAGTGTAAATTTGAGAGTTTTATATAAGTTTTTATGCCTTCATGATGTTGAGAGCATTTGAATGTATGAGCATGGCTCCACAGCATTTTTATCGAGATAGGAATATGTCCATACACTTAGAAGGTAATGCATTATATGCACATGTTTAGATAGATAAATAGAAATGCCACTAATACCTAGTCTCAAACATGTTATAGCCATATTTGTAAAGGTAATTCTCAGAACACTGACTTTTTCTACTCCAGGGACTGTCATGCTATTCAGATGTTTTACAGTAATTAAGGAATAGGCTCAAATAAATTCTGCAGCTCTTTATTTTTCTCTTACAAGGAACTCTTTGTATTACACTTGATACAAAATCAGTTGCCTATGCATTCAGCTTGTAATATTACATTGTCTTTAGGGTATTCTTTAAGGGAAAAATATTAAATGTGTTAATCTTTTGCATAATAAATAAGATAATCATATTTTGTTTTATTTAGTTAGGAAGAAAGAGTACTGCCCACATATATTCTCTGTGTTGTAACGTGGTAAAGCAGACCGGTCAGCATTACACAGAACGTAGCATCCAAACTCTAAAACATTGCCATTGATAGTTCCCATTTCTACAAAATCATAAACTAATCCAGCAAAAAAGGAAAATACAATCGTAGATAGCAGTTTACCAAACCTCTAGAATAGTGAAACATGCCCACACAAAAAAAAACACCATCAACACCAACCATAAAACAAATTTATACCAAACAACATATTCACCAGCTGATTAACAAAAAAAAAAAAATCACAAAAGCAGCAGACTGGCATTTCTAAATTAGCACAATGAAGCACAAGTACAACAGTAACTGACTAACAAACAGTAAAGAAAATATCAATACCTGCACCACCTCAGGCCCCAAACATGAGGCACTGAAAACTCGACATAATATCCTGTCTTCCAAAGAAAACATTACTCAGAAATCAGCCACAACCCAAACAGGACATTTATCAATAACTAAGCAAAATCCTCTCAAACACAACTCTTGTTACCCCTTTTACAGCAAGTTACCAGTTTATTTCTAGTCTATTTGCATCATTTTGATAGAAAGTCTTAACATTAAGGAACATTCTATAAAAGTCAAGCTAGACCATCATAACTTCATTTAATTCACTGATCGCAGCTACTCCAGACACTGTATATGGTGTGGCACTTTTTGAAAATGAAAAGAGTCATTTATTTTTCTTCTTACTATTTGAAAAACTTCATTTTCCCAAACAAAAAAAAGGTAGTAGTAGTAGATGGTAGGCAGCTAATGAATAGGAGGTATATTACTAGTACTATCCGCTTGGGTATCGGGAGGGTTAGAGATGGTTATTTAGTGAGCAGGCATTTTAGTGGTTGTCAAGTGACAATGACCCAGTTAGCCATCTTTTCTTTCTGCTTCACTTACATGTGGACTGCTGGCGTTCTGTCCACAAACATACAATCTCTTCTTGTCATACATAACACTTGACAACACTTAACTCACATAGCTCATTCTTCGTAACTAGATTTTCCTGTGGTGAGCGTTATGTGCTAGCCTTACCTTTTGGCAAATTGGTAAGAGCTATAGATAGAAGTAGTAGGTAGGAGCTTTAGATAGAAACATTAGGTAAGAATAGTTGCCAGTGGCTTGTTAAGGGTGATGCACTAAAGGCTAAGAAGTGGCGCTGGAGTTCACTAGTTATGGAGACATTTTGCCGTGGGAGTTCCAGGAGAGAACAGGTGTTAGAGATATATATAGAATAAAAAAGACATGCAGTATGTAACAGACTTGTACAATTCTACCTACATCTGTAGTTATATGTGCAGATTAAGGGTTGATAAGGATTTCCAGTATTGATGATGTATTGACCCCTCATACTAAATGTGTTTAGTTACAGTGATTCAAGAAATTCTGTATGTATTCTTGAAATGTGTCTCCATGTTGATTTAACTTTTCAAGTCTTGTTTCTTTATATATAATATAAGGAACTGGTAGCTTATAACCTGGTAAACTAACTGTGTAAAAAGGAGTTAGTTGGAAGTAATTTGAGGGGCATCTCATAGAGGGGAAAGCAGAGTGAAGGAGACCAGGATTTGCCAAAGTTAAGTAGTTGAGACATCATTTTCCTTATTTTGCGTTATCTTCATCTCTGGATTAGTTTTGATCAGTTGCATATATGATAGATTGTTACTTTAGTACCAGTTGCCATTTGTATTCCTCCTGATGTTTATATTTTTTTCGTACTTAACTGCCATTTCCTGTGTTAGCAAGGTATCACCAGGAACAAAACAAGAAAGGCTGCATTTTCCTACATCTATTCTCTAGCTGTCATGTGCAATGCACCAAAACCACAGCTCCTTATTCACATGCAGGCCCCACAGACCTTTCCATGATTTACTCCAGCCCTTTCATATGCCTTGGTTCAGTCCATTGACAGAATGTCGACCCCTGTATATCAAATGGTTCCAGTTCACTCCATCCCTTGCACACCTTTCACCTTCATGTGTGTTCAGGCCCTGATCACTCAGACTTTTTGTCACTCTGTCCTTCCATCTCCAGTATGGTCTACCCAATCTTCATGTTCTCATCACTCATGCTCTCCATATGTCCAAACCATTTCAGCCCTTTTATTACTCAGTCAAACTAATTCCCACTACTTATTGTTCTCAAACATTTCAATTTATACATGTAAGTAGTTAATGGGTTTCACCGATGTATCCCTG
>JAUUDW010635731.1:0-11115 GCA_032361385.1 Panulirus guttatus
ATATGAGAAGCCTAGATATTCCTTGTTTCCGGTAGTAAATCTTATTTTTGCTAATGGTAATCCATTACTGTAACGAAAACTCATATGTGAATTATACAAGATTTAAGCTGCAAATACAAGTTTATGTTCTGAATTTTCTTTCAGTTCAACGCTCTAGTGAGCTGTTTACATGTGTCCCTGACACAAAGGGTTTGACCAAAGGTATGCGTCTGGCTGCTGCTTCTCACAGTTATTTTGACGATAACGACACACGAGGATTGACCATTATGATACCTCCTCCTTTCCTCGAGCTGTGAAACTTTGGATCTACCTTCCTTTTTTCGTTGTTTCCTTTCTTCTTATAACTTTTCTATCTTTCAGAGTTAGTTTATGAACATATGAAGATCCCGGATCAATTTTTACATTTTTTTCTACTTTTTCTTTTCAACCGAGATGGCCTTGATTAAGGATGTTTTACCCATTTCATTTCTGTTACCATAAAAAAAAAAATCACTGACAGCAAAGGTTAGCGTCAGGAACCATGTTTCACCCTTTGTGTCATGAATGCTGGCCTTACTATGTTTCATGAAAATTATGCTAACAGGTTATTCACAATTTCTCTTTATGCACTATACACCTATCTTCCAAACTTTTGCTTCCTATCCTTTAACCATCTTTTTGTTTTTCTTATCCAACATAATCTCATTGATCACATGCTTTTTCCCAAACGTTCCACCTACTCCTCTTTGAAAATGCAGGTTTATTACCTCCTCAAGGGGGGGGGGGGGAATCTAGTTTTGACCCTACCTCAAGCCAGATTTACCGCCCTTACCCTGTTTTCTCAAGCAACCCCAAACTTAATAATCCACACTTACTAAATACCCTTCGAGACTCCCATATTCGATTACTGGATAGCAAAATTCGCCATGCTTCCTTGAACATGACGCACGATCAGCAAGCATAATCATTAGTTTTCAAGAGTACGGGAAATATATTCGAGGACTTGTGTAAGTGATGTTTGGACTCAAAAAGTTTCGTCTACAGGACTGACTGATTGTTGTTTACTTCTCATTTTGACTGTGAATGAAGTGCTTTTGATCCACAGTGTTCCTTTTATCAATTACACTCTTACCATCTGAGAGTAAATATATATATTTGATCACCTGATCAACTTTTCCTGCATAGCGAGGTAGTGCCAGGAACAGACGGAGAATGGCCTCCTTTGGAAATGTATTAGTCTGCATTTTGTCTCACTTTACATTGATCAGATCTCGTTGCTGATTATAACAGACATATGAAAATTCCTAGTCCAACAGTGCGAGTGTTTAGGTTAGAGTGAGCTAACGCTATTACTAAGTATCAAATAGCCACGTCTATGCTCTAAGTACTGACGTCTAGATACAGCTGTCTGAAGACTGTCTCTTATTCTTTTCCAATGCACAGTGTGTGTACCAACTTGAAACGCCTTCACAAGTCTTTCACGCGTGTCTTTGACACGCAGTTTTGATTCTCCTACAATATACAGAGCGTTTCATATAATGGCCAAATTTACACAATTTCGAATGGTCGAGTGAGAGCGTCGCCATAGACCTTCTCCCATGGCACACAGGCACCTACGAGTACCTCCTCTGCACACGATCAATAGTCAGTGCCTGGCACCTTCGTCTCTAGTGCCCCAGCTGTCACGACTTACGTAACCATAACTAACTAGTTACATAACCAGATATATCCATTTCTCTCTCTTGGGTGTGTCTGTTCCCTTGGTACTTTCCACCGCTCCTTTATATCCCACCCAATAGCGTTCTACATAGCCTTTGCTTTGCTGTCCTTTTCCTCTGCTGCTTTTATGGGAACTGCACATTTTTCAATAGTGTTAAGGCCACATCACGTCGCTGGGCCTTAGGTCCGTGTATGCATGTAACTCTGGTCTTGTGTCTTTTGAGGTGATAAGACAGGATCTGACATGTCCTTTCAGGATTGTTCAAAATCATAAATTGTATGACCAACCCCCAAAGAGTATGTGGGATAAATTTACAGAAAAAAAACTGATCTAACAGCGCTCAGCACGTGTAGACCGAAAATTCTGCCGTTTATTTCCTACAAGAGCGAAAAATATACTGGCTAACTGATATTTTCGTGTAACTTCAGCAGGAGGACCAACAAGGAAAAAAATTTCCCCTCCTGAAAACAAACAGCAAGGAACTATTGGCCAATCAGCAGTGAGTAACTTTTAGCAATGGGAAGCGCTCTTTGACGGAACTTGAGGAACGAAGTTGACCAATCACCGTCACGTTCGATACAAAGTTTGCTAACAACCTTTATATTCACAAAAATTTATTGCGATATATGGGAACATGGAATTTAATATACAGCATAGTATACGGGGTATCATATGAATATCAGACGACAGAGAACGGAATACTTAACGTGTCACCGTGCAAAAAGTCAAGCGAACGAAGAACAGCAATGTCTTTCACAGGTCAGGGAAAAAATACGACAGATATCGTGTCGTATCTTCTCTCAGCAGCAGTTTGAGAGACTGACGGTACCTGTATCGTACATCGAGAGCACCAAGGTATGATTTATTGTCGACCAAGAAAGGAAACCTTTATTAAAGGAAATTGTACGTGGTAAGCCTTACTATCGCCTCGTTATTTATATCGGTCATTCTATTGTAATACTTCCCTTTTGAGCTCTGTCCTGTATAACAATGGTGACATCTAATTTTCTTTGGCTAAAGTAGGTAAAAATAATCTTTAAATTCTATTACTACCCACAAGGGAGAATAAAACAAAGTTATTTACATTTTTTTATTTGCTTTATATCCTATATTTCTTGCAAAAATAGAGAGGAGAGGTGTGGGTACTACAGAGCTGTGGCACGGGCCTTGCAGCAGCCAACAGCCCGAGCGATCAGCCCGACGTATGGACGATTCTGCACACTACCTTAACGTTTTAACTCAGTGAATTCATTACATGGAAATCAGTGAAAGTGCACAACGACTCTTGCTGAACACGCAAGTATCTAAGACGTAATCCATCATACACTCACATACACAGTAGTGTCAAAGAGATGAAAGGTAACACAGAAAAAGTAAGACCATCGGAAAGGAGCGAAGGAGCGACCTCATAGTCATTTACCGGAACGCAGGGAACGAAAAGACTAAGAGAGAGAAGGCTCAGTTGATGCCTCTTGTAGAGTATGGAAGGAAGGTTTCAGGTCTAAGGTCAGGTAGTTTGATCTGTTCTGATACGCTGGGGGTGTTGGATGACGCTGAAGTAAAAGGCCGCAGTCAGGGAAACCTAGTTTCTAATTAAGTAATTAATTACCGATACTGTTATCATTTGTTGCATGAGGGGACTGCGAACTATACTCTGCCGTCACTTTTGGTAACCAGATGGTTGAAGATTGCACAAACAAGTGATGTATTTGGACGCTAGCAGACATATATATGCAGGATCTGTTTTCCGTCGGTAAAATCAGCCTCTATAGCTCAGAGCACTGCTTTATCCGACCTATAAATATTTCACTATACAGCAGTGGAGGGTACATGGGGTATGTATACTCCGGAAGCCAACGTGCAAAGCCTGTACACACAAACATACACACACGCATCCATGCGGCGAAAACAAAAGACACCACCCCAGTCACAAGGTGCACCGAGGATACAGAAGCCAGAGACTCCATAAAACGACTCTTGAAACACACACACACACACACACACACACTAGCGCTCTAGCGTACAACACATAAACACAGATATCCAAAGAATGTTTTTTTTCTATGTACATGCACTACTATATACATCTTGTGAGCATTCTGTGTGCAAGATAAACTGGCATTCTCAAAAGGTGCTTACATTCTGAACTCCCATCACCAGTGTCTGGGTGAGCCAGGGAACCGGATGGTTGTCTTGTACAGTCTTCGGCCGAAGTCGTTCTCAAACTTGGAGAGCAACGTCTGTTCGTTCAGGCTGTCGACCTTCTTCTCGACCTTGTTTTCACCCCCATTTTCGTAATTGTTTTCGCCCACATTTTCGTGCTCGTCTCCATCCTCGTCCGAGTCCTCCTCGTCGTCTTCCTCTGAAGAAGAGGATGACGATGAGCTACTGCTACTGCTGCTGCTGCTGCTGCTGCTGCTGTCCTCCTCATCCTCATCGTCGGAGTCTTCTTCATCGGAGTCTTCTTCATCGGAGTCTTCATCTTCATCATCATCATCATCATCATCCTCTTCATCTTCGTCCTCATCCTCTTCTTCTTCGTCTTCATCTTCTTCCTCTTCGTCCTCATCTTCTTCCTCTTCGTCCTCATCTTCGTCTTCATCATCTTCTTCGTCTTCATCCTCATCTTCTTCGTCATCATCATCATCATCTTCCTCTTCACTATCTTCTTCTTCCTCTTCACTATCTTCTTCTTCATCGCTATCTTCTTCCTCGTCACTGTCCTCCTCGCTGCTACTGCTGCTGCTGCTGCTACTATCTTCTTCTGATGAAGAAGAGCTATCTTCCTCATCTGAGTCTTCCTCTTCATCTGAGTCTTCCTCTTCCTCTGAATCTTCCTCTTCCTCTGAATCTTCCTCCTCCTCCTCCTCTGAATCCTCCTCTTCCTCATCATCATCTTCGTCCTCGTCTTCATCCTCCTCCTCGTCTTCATCCTCCTCCTCATCTTCATCCTCCTCTTCCTCGTCTTCATCCTCCTCCTCCTCTTCTTCTTCTTCCTCCTCTTCATCGCCTTCTTCCTCTTCCTCCTCTTCATCGCCTTCTTCCTCTTCCTCCTCTTCATCACCTTCTTCCTCCTCTTCATCACCCTCTCCTTCTTCATCTTCACCCTCTCCTTCTTCTTCATCACCTTCACATTCTTCTTCTTCTTCTTCATCACCCTCTTCCTCCTCTTCGCCTTCTTCCTCTCCCTCTTCCTCCTCCTCGCCTTCTTCCTCTTCCTCCTCTTCACCCTCTCCCTCTTCATCACCATCCTCTCCCTCTTCCTCCTCTTCGCCCTCTCCCTCTTCTTCTTCACCATCCTCTCCCTCTTCCTCCTCTTCGCCTTCTGCCGCTTCATACTTTCGCCCTTCTCCCTCTTCTGCCTCTCCCTCTCCTTCGCCTTCTCCTCCCTCTCCCTCTTCTTCGCCTTCTCCTCCTCCCTCTCCCTCTCCTTCTTCTCCTTGCTCTCCCTCTCCTTCGCCTTCTCCCTCTTCTCCTCCCTCTCCTTCTTCTCCTTCCTCTCCCTCTCCTTCGCCTTCTCCTTCTTCTCCCTCTCCTTCGCCTTCTCCTTCTTCTCCTTCCTCTCCCTCTCCTTCGCCTTCTCCCTCTTCTCCGCCTTCTCCCTCTTCTCCTCCTTCTTTTTCGCCTTCTCTCTCTTTTTCGCCGTATCTTCCGTGGCCCTCCTGTGCCGCGGTGTAGCGGGCCGTTCCCGCGACCGCCTTAGCAGCTGCAGAGACGGAAGCCACGGCCACCGGGGGAACCACTGAGGCACCGATCTTGCTAGCGACGGGGTCGTCTTTCCGAGTGCTTTTCCGCGCGTGCATAGCCTTCCGCTCCTCGAAGACCTTGAAGAACGCTGCCTTCGCCCTCTTCACGTCTTCAGTCTCTTCCGGAAGGTTGTTGCTGATGACCCTGAAGCCGTCCGAACCGGACACATAATGGACCTCGACGTTCTTCCCGTTCGCATCGGTGTAAGAGTACTTGCCGACGGTTTGGCCCCTCCCGTTGGAGGCCTCCAAGTGCGTGCGACCGTCGGCGGCGACGTTGTAGCCGTAGACATAGCGTCCGTTGCCGGGCCGATCGAAGAACTTGACGGCCTCTTGGGCCGTGCCCCCGCTGCGCTGCCTCTGCAACTGGGAGTCCCACACTCTGTTGAGGTCTCCCTGGGTTTTCCGGGAGAGCTTCTGCAGCGACACAGTGGACCTTATGGGAGACCTGGCGAAGGAAGGCGCGCGTGCTGGCCGTGCCTCGGGGCTGTACAGGGTGCACGCCGCGACTGCCACAACCACCACCACCTGGAAACCACAAACGCCACATTACTAACGGCAACGCCATAGTCTTAAAGGATATAAAACGGAGGCAGACGTACCGACGATACTTCATGTTATCAGCAGAGATCCGAGGGCGCATCAAGAGAAGGCTTGCCGAAAACTTGGACTGTATATTAACAGTGCTCACGTCTGGAAATCATCCAGCAGTAGGGTGTCTGTCATAATGTCATATATGGTAATCGACGCAGACTACATGGTGAAGTACGAAGAACCTTTAACACTCTTATGTACGATATATTGCAGAAATACCGTACGAACCACGACTTCGTGGAAGTTTCCCCACCCCCATGTGATTTCAACCGTTGCAGTACATAGGCTTCCTCCCTCAGGATACGAATGACATGGTCATGAGACTAGGAGGCTCATTCTGTCTAACATAAGAGTTTTCCCGAGCCTCATCTGAGAGCGATGCGAGCTTTAATAACCTGCACTGCTAGAGATGGGGAAGCGCTTAAGGTCTCGAGATTTTATGCAATTAGATAGTTCCTCAGGGTGAAAACATATCTATGTAAACTATCGTCCTCAAGTTCTAGTCAAATGGTCAGTTTCTCTATTGCCCAAGTAATGGATGATCATCGAACATGGAAATGTCAAACAGTCCTCCTCCCACAGGAGTACGAACTATCTGACCAGTGACTCAACGGGATCACTTTTTGGGCCAGTCACCCATGGCATTAGCCGGGATACGAACCCGCCCCCACAAGGTCACGCTGCTGCTGCTGCTGCTCGAGCCTGGTGTATGACTGCTGGAGGCTGAGACGAAAATGAATATTCAACTGTGGTCAAGGTTGCCTTAAAACGTAGCTGTCTATATAAAATTGAAACGGCATTTTTTTTCCTCCGTATTGGGCCTTGACGGAAGGGGTACTTAATTAAGTGATAAACTACTTCTTAGTTCACTGGTAAGTTTATAAAGTATATTGTATTTGACTTGTTTAACTACTTCCATATCACGACTGTCTATCACTAACATAAATTAGTCAATCACCAGTTAAGATGCTTAGAGATCACTGAGGCTCGGTGTCACCCGGTGAAACTTCCGTTAGACAACAGTCAACGAAAGGAACACACTCCATGCTAAAGTAGAGAATGTCTCCATGAAAATGGAAGCCCAGCAAAGATATCGGAACAGCCTGGAGTCGATATAAACAATGGCCGCGCACTCTTCACCTTTCCCACACTCGAAGTTACCCCTCTTTTTTTTTTTCTCTCTCTCTCTCTCTCTCCCCAAGCTTCCTTCAGCCAATCACAATATTGATACGTCACATGGTCACTGAACACGTTACTCCAGAAAAATACTGTAGGCCGTTCAGTCTCACGAGCCGAACACCTAACCCTGAACCAACTCGAGACAGCCCTGTTTTGCTAAGGCTTTTTTTTTTTTTTACATCTCTGATTTATATTACCGCAGCCTACGATGCGTCTAATCTGCCCCTTGTGCAAAATACTAAAAAGAACTCGACTTTCAAAACATTACCTTTCTTCACACATCGTAATATGAACAATCTGTGCCAAGCCAAGGCTAACATAACCTAAGTTAAACTAATCCAGCCAAGCCCAAACTAACCCACTGTAATTCAAACTGCTCACATTGGCATGAGATCAACTATCCTGGCATCCTTTGCAGACGGTCACCGACCTATGATGTAATGTACACTGTCCGGCTGACTATTGTTAATGAAAGATTCCTGGATTCTGTCGGGGGTGGCTGGCTGTTCACGTCCTACTATCAACACACGACAGCCAGCATCAGCTTTGTCGTGACTCGCGCCACTCCACCGCTATCAATCGCTCATCGACTATCGTTACATCGTGCGTGCGTCACACAAGGCGTGGCCCCGGATCTCTCTCTCTTTCTCTCTCTCTCTCCCCGTAACTGAATGCGGTATCTGCTTAGGTTTCGAGTGTTTCTTCTAATGAGAAGATAAAGGGAGAGAGGACAGGCCAGTAACTATATTGATTCTGTTCTTTTCTCTCTCTGTCTTTGTTTCTCCCATGGAAGTACGGGAACGGCTCATACAAGGATTCACACAATTAGCTACAATCTCGAAAAGGCAGGAAAACAAAGAGCCAACAATCCTGAGACGAAACAAGCACAACCGACTAAGATACGACGTACATCATTAGACGAAGACAATTAATTACAAGGGACGTTATGAGCCAATAAAAATAACAGTGAATTAAGAGACAATAATAATAAACGTGAATCACGAGCCAACAACAGAGAACCGGGGATCAAGAGCCATTAACAAGTAAACTTATGAAGTAGGGGCAGCACTGAAAGGAGTAGGATATACCAAGCAATCAACTGGCGCATGCCCACCTGGAGAGACACAAACCCCGTGACCAACAAGGAAGCAGCAATTCCCGCTATAAAAAAATACAAATGTTTGAAGTGAGAAATGGAGGAGGACGGGAACCCCCCCCCAAGCCAGTTGATTTTAATCCAGGGACAAATAGCTCAGGTTTTAGGGCCGGGTACTGAATGTCAAAGCACGCTCGAGTGCCACGATAAGAAATTATCAATGCTCGCGTATTCAGAAATAATCAATGCCTGGACCTGATTCACGGTTTAACCTAACTGATTTTTAACAGCCTGGGACGCTAGACTGTTTCTTGCAAGTTCACGACGGAAAAGGTACAGCTACTGTGGAGGAAAGGGATCTTTTTTTTACGTCAATAATGGGTTCGTGTGGCTGCTGATAACTGGCAAGTGGATACACCAACCTCTGCGGACCTGTGGCGGTAAATATGTCAACTTCTGTCATTGTTCCTGCTGGTAGACGCGAGGGCGTGCCCGAGTCCCGCCCCGCCCTGCCCCACTACCCTAACAGTATCAAGCGTGCCCCCCAACATGGCAGCAGCAGTTCCTTCCCCCAGGCGATCACGACAGGCCTCAGGGCGTGCTCCTTCGTGCCTAGCGTTTTAACTGAGTCATAACTAGGGTAGCCTAGACGAAGCCTCGGCATCCAGTGCCAACGTCCACAAGTGTGTGTGTGTGTGTGTTTGTGTCTGTGATGCGGGGTAGAAGGTCAATCTGGCAAGGTGACAGTTCGACCCTCAAGGTCTTCTGCAGGGGCCCACCAGTCTATCACTTCTTGCAGTAACGTGCTCAACAGTTATGGACAAACAGGTTCTTAGAAAAGCGTCTACACTTTAGAACACAACCAGCGTCCAAATATTCAGTGAAACTAACTGACTGATCTGACCTTGACGGCACATTAAAAGTGAAAATGATTGATTCAAAGTATTTCTTCCATACAATTTGCAAGTCAATTTTTCGTCCACTCAGGCCGTGTGAGGTTCATGTTCGTGCCACTTATAGCAATACTAAGAAGGAGGACATTAAAACAAAGATGGAATTACGATGGCTGTCGACTGTCATGGGTGTTCCAGGCTGTAATCAAGGTCATACAATAAATGAGTGAGCTGTAATCATCTGGTGGTATGAGCAATAACAAACACATGACCCACTTCAAGAGCTTCCTTCTCTCTCATTATGCAGATGACTGTAATCCAAGAGGAAGATTAAATACACGTGTTTCCCAATTAATATATTCTACTGATTAAGAGCCCCATTCTTCTACATACGCGCTCTGACCTTTGGTATAAAGGATTTAATTGTTTCCGATGAGTCAGCTGATGTTTCTTACGACTATCTTTGTCAGGGCGCGAGTCCTGGCTTAGTTAGACATTCATGAGGCCGTGGGGGAAAAAGTTGTAAGGTATCCGCCTTGTAAGAAGTCATCAGGAGCTGGTGGTACCGCTTGCCTGACGGGAACTAAGCAGGGATACTGCTGTCCTGCCTACTTCTCTCTTTCTCTCTCTCTCTCTCTCTCTCTCATTCTCTTCTCTCTCTCTGTATCCTTACGTCGGACGAAACACCTTCCCCCTGCTACACACACCCCTGAATCTCGTAAGGAATCTTGCCATATGCCCCCGCGACACCTCCCTCCTCTGTGACTGTCACTGCCGACGCCCTGGCATGCAGCCGTGCCAGCCTGTACCCACGGCAGGCCATCACTGCCTCACCCCAGGTTGTTACCCAAGGTGGTGCGTGCGGCTCCACACACACACACACACACACACACGCACACACACACAAGCTGGCCTTTACAGGAGCAAGGCACGGTGGCTGGCTGGCCCTGTGCACTATAAGAAGTAACCCAGGTTGGCCCACTACCACCTTGCCGAGCAAGCTCTGGTCACGCAATCTAGAGACGTCAGTCTCTCACGATGGTAACGCACTCCAGTGGCATCAGTGTCAAATGCTCCAGAGTCATTATCGACATGGAGCAGTCACGCGCTCTAGAGCCAATAGTATCAGTAACTAGTCGCGCACTTCAGGGTCATCAGTGTCATGAAATGGTCACGCACCCCCGAATCAAAATTACAAGGAACTAATCACAGGTCACACACTTCAGGACCGTCGGTGTCGTTAACTGGTCACGCACTCTAGAGCCAAAAGGTCACACCCTGACCATGCACCGTAGAGCCATCAGAGTTATGCATTGGTCACGCACTTTAGAGCTAACCCGTCATGCATAGGTAACGCAATCTAGAGCCACCGGCGTCAGGTACTGATCACGCACTCTAGACCCATCTATGTCAGGCACTGGCCACGCACTCTCTAAGAGCGATCAGTGAGCCAGTTCTTCAGTTCAGTGTAAAACCAACATTATCACTTTAATGGCAGGGGGTCAATCCTCTTATTCTCCTTGTGATTTTTTTTCTGTCTTTATTCGCTTGTTCGAGAATATGTTGGAAACTGTTACACGACCACTCGTGAGAGTCTGTATGTCTCCATCTGCACGGTAATGTAATCACACGTGGATGCCTGCACGACACACGAAAGGGTAATGTAATTAGACGTGGATATCTGCACGACATGATATGGAAATAATGTAATCATATCCCTGTATTTGCTGAGCTGGAGCCTCCATAAACTTCCAAGCCCACACTACCTAGGTGAGGATCAATTATAGAGAGATGAAATACCTACGTGCGTGTCCCTACAAAAGGGAGTACATGTTCTACAACGGGATTTTATCATCAAGCAGAGAGAGAGAGAGAGAGAGAGAGAGAGAGAGAGAGAGAGTCGGGGGG
>JAUUDW010635742.1:0-11114 GCA_032361385.1 Panulirus guttatus
GAGTATACCGTAAATATGCAGGGGTCATGGGAGGGGCCATTACTCTACTACCTGAGCCCTCCCTCTCGAAGGCAGCAGAGTCTTCATCTCATAACCTCCCTCCCTCCCTCCTATCGCTACAGGAGTTATCACAAGATAGGGCATTTCGCTACAATGTGCCGGTCAACGATGTCGATTAAGATTAAAAGATCACCCTCACGTTTTGTTATTGTTTTGTTTTGTTTTCGGCTTTAAAGGATGGGGTAAAGTCATTTGCTCCAAAGTCAAGGCTTCGAGAAGAACTTTTTGAGGTTAGTGCTATAAAAAATGGTTTCGGAGAGTACTTTTGCAGGTTCGTGTTAAAAAGTAAAGGTTTCGGGCAATTATCCTTGCTTTATTCACATCTACTCTCAACTTTCTCCTTTCACATACTCTTCCAAACTCAGTAACCAACTTCTGCAGTTTCTCACTCAAATCTGCCACCAGTGCTGTGTCAATAATAGCAAACAACAACTGACTCACTTCCTAGGCCCTCTCATTTCCCACAGACTGCACACTCACCCATCTCTCCAAGACTCACACACTTACCTCTCTCATCACCCCATCCATATACAAACTTAAGAACCATGGTGACATCACACACAACTGCTGCACGCCAACCTTGGAACCATTCACTCCTCTCTTCCTACTCACACACATGCCTTAAACCCTTGATTAAAACTTCTAAATGCTTTCAGCAGCTTTCCTCCCACAATGTATATTCTTAGGGCCTTTCACAAGGCATCTCTATCAACCCTATCATATGCTTTCTACAGATCCATAAATGCCGCATACAAATCCATCTGTTTCTCTAAGTATTTCTTACAGACATTCATTAAGGCGAATACCGGATTCAAACATCCTCTTCCACTTCTGAGACCACACTGCTCCTTTCCAGTCTGATGCTCTGTACAAGCTTTCACCCTCCCATACAACTTACTAGGTACACACAACAAAATTATACCTCTTTTGTTTAAGCACTCATCTTTATCCCCTTTTCCTATATACCATGGCAATATACATGCATTCTGCCAATCCTCAGGCACCTCATCATGATCTACACATACAATGAAAATCCTTACCAACCAAACAACAAAAGTGCTTTGCCACATTTCATCTTATGTAAGACTTTCATCACCACTTCTCTATTCACCAAACCACTCTCTGACTCCCTCACTCTACATACCACCCCAACCCAAACACCCTAAATCTGACACCCTATCATCAAACACATTCAACAGTCCTTCAAAATACTCATTTCATTTCCTCCTCAATTCACCACTAACTGTTACCACATCCCCCTTTTACCCCTTTCAATGATGTTCCTATTTGTTCTCTTGTTTTATGCACACTATCAATCTCCTTCCAAAACATCTTATTTTCCTTAAAGTTTCCTGATAATTGCTAACCCCAAATCTCAACTGCCCTCTTTTTCAACCCCTACACCTTCCTCTTAACCTCCTGCTGCTTTCTCTTATACATCCTCCAGCCACTTGCACTCCTTCACTTTAAGCACTGCCCAAATGCCTCTCTTTTCTCTTTCACCTGCAACTTTACTTCTTTATCCCACCATTCACTACCCTTTCTAATCTGCCCACCTCCCACTTTCTGCATGCTGCATGCATCTCTCACACATGCCAGCACTGCTTTCCAAAACACATCTTATTTCTCACCCACTCCCCTTGCTTCCTTCACTCTTTTGCCATTCTATTATCAGTCTCTCCTGGCATTTCTTCACACAGGTCTCAAATTCCAAGCTCATTTACTCTCACAAATCTCTTATCATCGACAGTTTCCTCTTTTTCGAAAACATTTACAAATCTTCACCCTCACCTCCACAAGATAGTGAGCAAACATCCTAAAAGCTGCCCCTTTCAGCACATTTACATCCAAAAGTCTATCTTTTACATGTCTATCAATGTAATCCAACAATGCCTGCTGATCATTTCTCCTAATCCCATACATATACTTGTGTGTCTCTCTGTTTAAACCCCATACTCCCAATCACCAGTCACTCTTCGGCACACAACTCCACAAGCTGTTCACCATTTCCATTCATAATACTAAATACTCCATGCCCCCTAATAATATCCTCGACTGCCACATTAATCACCTTTGCATTTAAATCACCGATCACTAATACCCGGTCTCTTACATTAAAACTGCTGACACTCACTCACTACTTAAACACTTGCCCTTCATGATCTTTCTTCTCATGGCTAGGAGCACAAGTGCTAATGATCTAACATTTCTTGCCATCCACTTTCAATTTTGCCCTCATCACTCTAGAATTCACTTCCTTACACTCTTTCACGCACTCCCACAATTCTGACTTCAGGATTAGTGCTACCCCCTCCTTGGCTACTGTCCTCTCAAGGACCCCTGACTTTACTCCCATGATATTACCAAATCAATTTTCCCCTTTACCCTCGAGCTGTGTTTCACTAAAAGCCAGAGCTTCCACATTTCTTTCCTTAAATATACTACCTATCTCTTCTCTCTTCTTATCTTGGTTACATTCACAATCATTTATCATCTGATAATATCTGTCTACTACATATGATCACCAGCTGCCTCTTCTGGGGTACTATGCTTTAAGGAGGTGAACTTAACATTGGTCTTTTACCCTATGGTTACTATAACATCCATGTGAGTTCACTTCTTTAATGTATGCTTATTTGGTGAGGCCAGCATATCCCATGCTTTGACTGCTTCGTCTTCAATATGTTATGGACATCTCCTCATCTACTCCGAGTGATACAAAGTAAAAATGCACAGTATCAGTTACATTCACTTGACCTCCTCAGTATTCACGGAACAATTCTATTATCGTGATGACTATTCACTCATAAAAAACCCTCTTAGTATCTTAACTATTCTGACAATAAACTTTAGTCTTTATGTCAAAATACTGACTCATCAAAATTTATATTCTTGTTTTATACATGTATGCCTTTATAACCCAATAAGCTTCAGCAAGAATACAAACACTCCATATCCTAACGATCGACATTAACAATATATAATGAATTTGGATTCTCAAGCTGTGATGGAGTGTTTCTTCCACATCATAGGCTGCCTTAAAAACTGATAGTTTTGAGAAAAACAGACAGAGAACATACCTTCAGCATCAGTGCCCATGCCCAAATCCTGTTCAACTTTACATAACTTGTCCACATATCCCTGGTATTTCTTCATACAACTTTCTGCAAGGTGGATGTGGGTTGCATATTTTGAAAGTTCCTTCTGGTACTGTGGCATCTTTTTAATCATCTGGGATAAATCCTTCATTGAGGCTTTGTCTGTGCCCATGTTGCGCTTGGTGGCCATGAACTCTGTGGGAAAAAAAAAAGAAAAAAGAAATCATCACCTTACCAATGACAATCTAGAACTGATCGTCTTATATTTTCCATATTTTCTATATCCCTTTAAAAGAGCTACTGCAACATATCTTCTTTTCATGACACATGCTCCCTACATCTATTCCTGACCAACCTGTCTAACTTCCATTACCTTTCCTTAGTCCCATTCTTTTCTATTTAACTTCATTTAATACTTATCTCATATTCAATTTTCTTGCATGACTGAAGGTTCTGAGTCCCTGTACGATAAAACTAAAACTTATTCTTTTGAATTAATATTTAAAATCATTTCTTCACACCTTTGTTTCCTCCCACCAAGTCATCATGACATTTCTCCATCATTCACACCAGCACTGGAACTACCATCACCCACTAAACAAATGGTTACATTTTAATTATCTGTAACATGTTACTGGAAATCTTTAACTGAAGTCAATATGTTGCTTGGTCATCAGTCAATCATCACATGCAAAATAAAGTTTTATCTATACACCTCATTTTCAAATATCGCTGAGCACAATATACCTGTCCCCAGCAAAACTGAAAATGCATATTCCTGAAAAATTGACTATTAAGCAGAATTCCAGTCAGTGAAGAACCATTTTCCACAGACAACCTTGCCATAACCACAGATATGTTTCACCTGAAGACATAATAAAAAACAAGTCTAAGAAAGCAAGATCTATTTTAAAAACACATATAAATCTGATGATGTTTTGAAACCCAGACACTTAACAGTCTTTCTTTGTATTCCACTACATCATTTCAATGAGCAATCACTTTTGCAGCATTTCATGGTGCAGAAGCCTGAGCATTTGCTTTCACTTCATATCTTTTAAATCAACCACTGTTCTTGCTGTAGAGCTGCAGCTAGTTCTGACACTTTCAAAATCTGATTAAGTTTTTCACCTTTTTAACACCTTAATACTTCTAATTTTATTTCTAAAGTAACTGATTTATGGATTTTCTTTGCACTTCTGCCAACAATAGCATAAAAAACCCTTATTTTTCAATCAACTTGACATTCACTGTGGTTACAAGACTGAAAAACATTCCAAAGTAAACATCACAGAATGATCAGCAAATGCTCTATTGGAACAGAAAGAAAAATAATTTCCTTTATCTATCTATATCTCTGAAGCTGCCCATTCCCTTTGGGAACTCCCAATAGGGGACTGGCCATGGTAAACGAGTCTCCACTTATCCATGTCTTTGCATGCCTCCCTCATATACACCATTCCACATGTTCTTCTCTATTTCTCTTCCCCCAGTCCTCTTCCACTCTATTTCCCCAAGTCACAAATGGTCTTCCTCTCACAAACCTTTATTCATACTATCATACATTCTCCTTGCAAACTCCCCCACTTACATTCCTTCCTAGTGCCAAAATCACTTCAAAGCATTACATTTCACCAACTCTACCACACCACAATTCATTTCCTTTCCATTTCCTGCTGTACCAACTCACTCATACAACCCCTAATTACTTTTTTCATTCTATCTAGTTATACCACATGCTCCTCTCAAAAAACTCATTTCCACAGCTTGGATTCTTGACCTCTGTGACTCACCTATCTGTTCTTTAAAGCCACATTGCCATGTGCCAATCTCAAAAGCCTCATATATAGTGACTCGGTCTGCAAGCAAAACAGCTACAACTAAAGAGGTATAGTAACAGAGCTGCCATCAATGAAATGTCTGTAGCAGAGACATCTTAACTGCAGCACATGAGACACAGCTCCTAAGGTAATGCTATGGTTCTCAAAACCAGGGTCTGATCCAAATCTATATTCCATTTTCTAGCATATCACTGTCTCCATTTTAAATAAATCCAAACATACTTCTACAGAGGTCTTTTGAAATTACTTGCTCATAAAGTATCATTATCATTGCAATTTTTCCCTTTGACAGTAATTTTTCTTTAAAAATTTTAATTTAATGCGCCATCCTTCTAACATGTACTTTGCTCCTGTCAAGACAGCTACCAAATTTTATGCTTTTCATTTTTTCATACATATATGCCATTTCCCGCATTAGAGAGGTAGCATCAAGAACAAAGAACTGAGCCTTAGAGGGAAAATCCTCACTTGGCCCAATTCTCTGTTTCTTCTTTTGTAAAAGTAAAACAGAAGGGGAAAATTTCCACATATATATACGCATAATCTATCTTTTTGGCTGGATTTCCACATATATATACACATAATCTATCTTTTTGGTTATGAAATTTCTTTAGTATATTTTCCATGTCTATGGTGATGTAAAATGGTTTTATAATATTGACAAAACAGAAAAGAAAAGCATATTACTTGTTGCCTTCCTGATGTTTCTCTTTTCCTATCAAAGTACTAACACAGATACAAGGCAGTATGTTTGTTCTTAATTCCACTTCATATCACTGTTTTTTCTTTATGTTTGTTTATCTACCTCTATTTCACAATCTTACAATGTACTCATTTCATCTTCCTGTGTTCATTTCTTCCTATTTCTCAACTTTTTCATTCATTCATTCATTCAATTTCTTTGTGGAAACAACTGGTGACTGCTTTGTTTTACACATTCCCAAATCAACATTTTGAACTCTTAAATCAACAGTGAGAATTACAGTAGCATCCTCAGATCCTAAAGTTGGTTGCACTTTACATGAGAGATAAGGTGAGTAAATAGAAAGAAAAAGGAAGAATATTAAACTGAGAATCAGTACATAAAACAAATAATCAAAGTAGTTAAGGATGGGGCTGAAGGATGCCAAGGGAACACAGAGAGAACAGGCGAAGAAACATAACTAAAATTCTACAACTAACTGAGGGCAAGATAACAATATGAGTTGCTAAAGGGTGAAATGGAAAACAAATCAAAAATTATGCTCAAGACTTTGCAGAAAATATTAAGACACTTAGTGAAAGGTATGTATGGATGAGATTTTACAATGCTACCCTACAGTAATTTTACAATGCTACCCTACAGCAAACATTCAATTATTAATCTGAGCAAAGATAAGGAATGAATATCCAATCATAAATTTTATGCCCCCATACAAAACACCACATCTGAAAAAACTCCATTATAAATTTCGACTTATGTGATCACTGTATATGATACACACCCTTTGTTTTCTTGGTAATGATCTGTGAGACAACAGCAATGTGCTGGTGGCGAAGTTCTACCCACAGGTCATCATTTTCATCCAAGAGCACCTCCTTCTCACTTTCACCCTGGGTTGCCTCGTACTTGTACACATCATTCTCAATGTCCAGAAGATCATAAGCCATTGCCTAAAAAATTAATTGCATTAGTATCTTATGAAATACCACACAACAGAAACAACTCTGTAAATGGAATACAGCAAAAACATAAAAATATATATTATAGGCATGTGCTCTCTATTCAGAGAAATATTCTTACTATACCAAAATCTAATTAATGCAGATTCATATATAACCATGTCACAAAAGAACAACCACACAAATGACATGGCTCTTTAGGGTACTGGATGTTCTTAAAAGTAATTAGCGGAACTATTCCTTCTATATACTCAAGCAGGTCCACGACAAGCCCATTCTATCTCAGAAATACCTATACCACAACAAATTAACAACCAGTACATTCAGTATACTGGATACATCATCATATTCTCCATCAGCTGGTGCTAACAATTCAAAAAAATCTCACCTTACTCTGAAATTCTACTTATGAAGATAGTTAAATAGTTTCTTCTTCATCAATATCTACTTAGTTACATAACCACACACTATTGAGGTACTACAGAATGTGGTAAAACAAAGTTTTGTGATGGCAGTTTTAAAGGGAAAAGTTATAAGGGAAACTCAATGGATGCCATTTATCAAAATGGACAATGGAAACAGGATGCTACCTTACCTAATGCAAATTGATTATATGTGGTATGATTTCTGAGCCCCTTTTACCAAGACCCTTCCAATGTGCTTCTGCATAACCTGAGGCAACATCTTCAACTTTCTGCTACTACTGTTGCCAACATCTTGCTCTTACTACTGCTAAAACCACTAGTTCCTAACATCTTGCCCTCACTAGTCTTAAAAATCATTAGTTCCTAAAATCATGTCCTCAACTACTGCCAAAACCACTAGTTCCTAACATTTCTACCATCACTACAGCCAAAACCACTAGTTCCTAACATCTCTACTGTTGCTACAGCCAAATCTCTTATTCCTTACATCTCTGCCACCACTACAGCTAAAACCACAAGTTCCTAGCATCTCTGCCATCACTACAGCCAAAACTGCTAGTTCCCAGCATCTCTGCCTTCATTACAACTAAAACCACTAGACTCTAAAATCTCTGCCCTTACTACTGCCATAACGACTAGTTCCTATAGTTTCTGCCATCACTACTGCCAAAAACCACTAGTTTCTAACATCTCTACCATCACTACAGCCCAAACCACTAATTCCAAATATCTTTGCCATCGCTTCAGCCAAAACCACATGTTCCTAACATCTCTGCCCTCACTACTGCCAAACCCACTAGTGCCTAACAACTCTGTCATCACTACTGCCAAAACCATTGCTAAGATCTCTGAAAACTGAAGCCAATATTGTGAAATAAAAATACCTTTAATAATATTGCTCACAACACCACCAACACTATTATGACTATCATTATAAAAACTGTAATGATCATACAACCAAATGTTTTATCATCGAATTGTCATCTTTACAAGCATCAGCAACTTCACAAGAGCTACCACAAATGTTTATAAATGTATCATGTATGTCAAAACTACAATGATAACTGCTGCTGCAAGCAATCATAACATCCCTCACAAAATATATGCAAGCTCTATTACCAACTTCATTTCACAAATCATTTTAAAAGCTCTGTCAATTGTTCTTCCACCAGTGCTATGCTACTACCTACAACATTACCAAAACATATTCACCAAGTGCTACTTTCAAAACTGCTGCCCTATCAGTAAAGTCTACCACTGCCAATATCAACACCTTTTAGTCATCCAATAAGAAAACCAAACACACATCTACTATTTCCAAAGTCTATCAATAATCATACTAACACCATTTAAGTCTGAGAACAAAGTTCTCAAAACCAGGTCTAAAATCAATGTTAATATCAGTCACTTTCTTGGGTAAGCCTCATAAACAGGGTGCAAGAATTATGTAGCTCACTTTACATTCGTACTTTAAACATTTTAAAAAACATTCATCCTTATTCCTTATTATACAAGTTGTTGCCATATGCCAAGATGGTAACCAAAGCAAACTGGAGAATTCCTCAGTAAAGTTTCAAATGTTCGTAGAGGGTTTTGACATCTGAATAAGTGGGTATACTTGATAACAACTATGATTACCAAGACTCAACATTTACCATCTTATTTCATGTGCAAGAAACTATCAACAAGGAAGGAGAATAACAGAAGCTGCAGCTTAACAACTTACCTGTAAGGTAAGTTCATGCAGCAGTGGAGAGGTGCAGTCAAATCCACGGTCAAGAATAAGCAGCTGGGAGCGTGCCTTCTCTGGCCCCTCACCCATAGAAGGCTCATCTGCCTTGTATCCGTCTAACTTCTGCTGCACTAACTGAGCAAGTTCCACATTTCGCTCAAAGTCTACACGATACCTGTCAACAGAGATAAAATGTTCCATTTTGTGTGAAAGTCCAATTAAACTGATTTACCTATCCACATTTAAAAACAGATGAGAGTAGAGGTTCAGAATTCTTACTCAAATCAATATAGTAGATGGTTGGTTACTGATATAATGTATCCTACAAATTACTGTATTACTGTACCATCCACTCTTTCTTGGAAACTCCACATTATAAGAATAGCTAAGTCTGCCTCGAAGAAACTGGGTGTCCTGTTTAGATGTCGAAACTTCTTTTCTTCTGAACAGTTGGTCCATTTATACAAGGGATCAATTTGTCCTTGTATGGGGTACTGCTCTCACATTTGGGATGGTTCTAGCTCTGTATCCTTACTTGATGGAGTTGAGTCTACACCCATAACTCTCATTCCTTCACCTCAGTACTGTATAATAATAAAAATTTTCTTACCTGACAGCTGGGTACTCGCCAAGGGTGGCACAGACTGTTGCAATCTGTTCAGCCATTCGTTCTAATGAATTCTGTCGACTCTGGGCCTGTGAGGGACTGTAATATGATGGGAATGCCTTTGGAAAGTCCAGTGAAAAGACCTGTTGATGAAAAATAAATAAAAAAAAAAGCAAATTGTTAGTGGTATATCAAGTCTAGGGCACATTAGAAAAATGATAACACCTTATACATTTTTAAGCCATAATATGTAGGTTCAATCCTGCATATGTCTCACATATATGTGGACATAACCAAATCATCAAAATAGATGGCAATGGGGCACAATGAATTCTTTTAAAATACTGAAGCAAGAAATACAGTGGACTTAAATAAAACTATTAAGAAATCTAATGTTATATGTCAATGTTGTTTCAACCACATCTCTCATGAGCTATGTGTGTGTGTGTGTGTGTGTGTGTGTCCCAGCATCTTAGAGTTGGATCTGCAGCATGCACCTAACTGCTACTTCCCACAGCTTCCATATAGATACCAGTCAAACCAAGACTAATCACTATGACCCCTTCCCTTTACCTCCTGAAGCAGAGCTATGGAATTAATTCTCTTTCTTTTGATTTTCCCTCTTTCTTAAACCTTTCCTGCTTTAGGAACTGGTACTACAAAAATCTCAGGGGCTCAAATTAATCCATACTGTATTGTATTCTAACTCACTGTTTCAACTTTTAAACTAGATGACCACAGATGGCAACACAACAAAAAGAAAGTTATAAGGATGTGACTCAAGTTCTAGCTATATGGGAAGGCCAAGGAGTAATATAGTGTAGTATATCAGCAAATCATATAACAGGATGTAAATGTTGGACAGGAAAATGAAAGATAATCTTAAACAGACACTTCGCAAGCCCTGATAGAGTCTGATGAAATATCAGAATTTATCTTACCTTGGCAGTGATTTGGAAAACAAAGATATGGTAGACCCAAAGACAGTAATATATTAAACCAAACAACCACACACCAATAATCGCCCATGCACAGATTATATGAACTAAGATTTATTTTCTTCTATTCTATAAGGTAAGAACATATCAATATCTGAGCAATCAACCAAGCAGGATTCACAAAATACATAATCTGAGCAAGCTAACTAGTGGGAATTAGTGTAAAGAAATGGATATCCTTTGCTTACTCTTCCTTATAGAAAAAAGAAAGAGAGAGAGAGAGAGAGAGAGAGAGAGAGAGAGTGCACTATATTCTTCGTCAAATGACATATCAATGCACGAACAATATGGAAACTACTATCTGCTTAGACAAAACTGTCCATCACGCATTAGAGGGTCAATTAAACATAAAAAGGAATTCAAAGGAATCCAAAAACCAAAGGACCACAGAGTCCTGTCAGGGATGCTTGCAACAGTAAAAGATCTCTGAAATTCAGAGATTAGCTTTGGAACTCTCTACCTTCTCGTGTCTTTCCCAATAACTTTGACCTGGCTCAATTCAAGAGACATGTTTTTCACTTTCTTAAAAATTTGTAAATACTTTCCGTCTGTTCTTCCCCCTTTCTCAGTTCTCTCTATATTTTAATTAGGGTCCGGCCTTGATGAGGACTTATGTCCATGACTAGAGCCTTGAAAAAAAAAAAAAAAAAAGAAAAAAAAAATCATATAACTACGGAGGGGCAAATAATGT